>OX453026.1:4679465-4947791 GCA_949699075.1 Asteroscopus sphinx
CGCGCGACGACGAGAACGACGACGGCGTCGATGCGCTCTTCGGACGTCGAGTCCGCCTACTTTTGTTATATAATACGCAATCTTGACACACGTTCACTTTCGTAACGTCTCCCTAGGTGTAGACGCGCCTGTAGCGGCGCCCACGCGAGTAACGCACGCGGCGACGAGAGAGCGCGTAACGCATATGTACAGACAAGAAGGACGATTCGAACGCCGCGCGACCCCCGCTGGTTATAGCACCGAAGAGTCGCGAGCGCGCGTGCTCTCACACGCTCACCGCTTTTCTTTGTACGTCCGCACGCGTACACACGCAAACCGTCAACGCATACATAACGTGAACGCCGGCGCGACACACGTCGTTCGACAAATGTCTCGATTGTATATAGAGCTATATTTGAACGGACTGCGAATAGCGTCAGCCGAAGCGTACACGCTCATCGTAGAGCCGTCAACTGCGCGCACATTTCAGCGCGCGCAATGTGGCATTTGTATTTTATACAGCCGGCCCTCAGACAGGAGTGGTCCTGGATGTGTCTCCACGGACCGCAATGTGCGTTCGAAATGTCGATGTTCAAATGTGTCCTGCAGTTCACACTATGACGCGCAGTTAACTGCGTTCTTCATCGACCCGCGAGCCAAGTGATCCACCGTCCAGGGTAATAGTTTCGTCAACATATCACCACATGGTTTACACGTGTTCATACATTTTCATAATAATTGTTACATAAATAATTTTTAAACATTTCTAATGTGTGTGTTTAAATAAAAGGAAAACGTCGCCCTTCCCACCGCGATACGGGGAATCGCGACATATTCTCGTTCGAGTTTGTTTACGAACGCGTCCGACGGCACTCGGGGTGCGGATTTAAATACCCGTCTGCGTGCCGTCGACGAACGCGACGCGAGAACAACGCTTCCACGCAACGACCACCGGCCGGTCGGAACCAGGCGGCGGCGTGGCGCGGACGCGTGCCGATCTCTAGCTCTTTCCATGTTTTCCGTGACAACAAAAAATATTGAAAAAGCATTTTTTTTTTTTTTATGGATATCTCATAATCGTTTCACGCGCGTCGTGCGTACTTTAACACACACACGTCTAGCGTTGACACGTTAATGATCCTTCCGCAGGTTCCCCTACGGAAACCTTGTTACGACTTTTACTTCCTCTAAATGATCAAGTTTGGTCAACTTCCCAGCAACGCCGACGGCCGTGAAGCCACCGCGTGTCGGTCCGAAGACCTCACTAAATCATTCAATCGGTAGTAGCGACGGGCGGTGTGTACAAAGGGCAGGGACGTAATCAACGCGAGCTTATGACTCGCGCTTACTAGGAATTCCTCGTTTATGGGGGATAATTGCAAACCCCAATCCCCAGCACGAAGGAGTTTCAGCGGGTTGCCCGGGCCTCTAGGCCAGGGAGAACATGCTGATTCCTTCAGTGTAGCGCGCGTGCGGCCCAGGACATCTAAGGGCATCACAGACCTGTTATTGCTCAATCTCGTGCGGCTCGAAGCCGCCGGTCCCTCTAAGAAGAATTTTAATACGTCGCCAGTGAGTTGCGTGACGGAGCCACGCACACCTAAATGACGACGCCTATTTAGCAGGCTAGAGTCTCGTTCGTTACCGGAATTAACCAGACAAATCGCTCCACCAACTAAGAACGGCCATGCACCACCACCCACCGAATCAAGAAAGAGCTGTTAATCTGTCAATCCTTCCGGTGTCCGGGCCTGGTGAGATTTCCCGTGTTGAGTCAAATTAAGCCGCAGGCTCCACTCCTGGTGGTGCCCTTCCGTCAATTCCTTTAAGTTTCAGCTTTGCAACCATACTCCCCCCGGAGTCCAAAATCTTTGGTTTCCCGGAAGCTGCCCGCCGAGCCATTGTAGTAACGTCGGCGGATCGCTAGATGACATATTTACGGTTAGAACTAGGGCGGTATCTAATCGCCTTCGAACCTCTAACTTTCGTTCTTGATTGATGAAAACACCTTTGGCAAATGCTTTCGCTGATGTTCGTCTTGCGACGATCCAAGAATTTCACCTCTAACGTCGCAATACGAATGCCCCCAGTTATCCCTATTAATCATTACCTCGGAGTTCTGAAAACCAACAAAATAGAACCGAGATCATATTCTATTATTCCATGCACGAAATATTCAAGCAGCATTTTGAGCCCGCTTTGAGCACTCTAATTTGTTCAAAGTAAAATTGTCGGCCCACCTCGACACTCACCGAAGAGCACCGCGATAGGATTTTGATATTGAACCGGCGTATTACCGCCGGCTCACCGACGATATGCTCCGCAGACGTGTCAGTATCACCGCGGATGCGGTGCACCGACAGCGCGGCGCACAAATGCAACTACGAGCTTTTTAACCGCAACAATTTTAGTATACGCTATTGGAGCTGGAATTACCGCGGCTGCTGGCACCAGACTTGCCCTCCAATTGTTCCTCGTTAAAATATTTAAAGTGTACTCATTCCGATTACGAGGCCTCGTAAGAGTCCCGTATCGTTATTTTTCGTCACTACCTCCCCGTGCCGGGAGTGGGTAATTTGCGCGCCTGCTGCCTTCCTTGGATGTGGTAGCCGTTTCTCAGGCTCCCTCTCCGGAATCGAACCCTGATTCCCCGTTACCCGTGACAACCATGGTAGTCGCAGAAACTACCATCGAAAGTTGATAAGGCAGACATTTGAAAGATGCGTCGCCGGTACTGGACCATGCGATCGGCAAAAGTTATCCAGATTCATCAAAATTAACGACTTCGGACGCGAGGCCCTCCGTCGATTGGTTTTGATCTAATAAAAGCACTCATCCCATCACTGGTCAGAGTTCTGATTGCATGTATTAGCTCTAGAATTACCACAGTTATCCAAGTAACTGAGTAAGATCTAAGGAACCAAAACTGATATATTGAGCCATTCGCGGTATCGCCTTAATACGGCTTGCACTGAGACATGCATGGCTTAATCTTTGAGACAAGCATATAACTACTGGCAGGATCAACCAGGGAGCTTCGAAATAAGATGATACGCGAGCGAGCGCGAACGCGCACACACATCGGACCCGCGCGCTGGCGGGACCACGGCGGCGCGCGCACGACGCACGCGTAAGATCCTCATCCCGCGCTTTCGCGATCTTACAGACGCGAAAGCAATCGGGCGAGCTCATACACGCGTGCGTACATATAAAACAAAAAAAATATTCTACACATACGCAGCACATAAGATTTTCTGGGTCGCACGCGCTAACTTTTGAACGCATATATCTCAACACGTCAAACGCGCTGCGCGTGCATAAGGGGCGTTAACACGTTCGTAATGGGCACATTACGAACAGGAAAAGCCCCCGACTTTGAACGTTCGTACCGAGACGAGTTCACATTTATAAATTTTGTTGACACAATCGCGACATCATATACGATTCCGCCCGGAATCTATAGAGCGCCTCACATGATACAATTTCAAAAGAATCGTAAAATTTCACACAACGACCGTTGAAATATACGGATACGCATAACATACGATCCGTCGGTCCACACAGTTTAACAAAAACACTACGAGAAAACGAGCGGGGAAAACAGAGAAAAACTCTAACCAATCGAAGCGCGTAACAAAGCACGCGCGCCGTCGGTCGAGAAGAAATTCTCGCACAAGTCCCCGCCGCCGTCGTTGTTCGTTTCGTTGTTAAAGTAGTAGTTTTTGTAGTTTTATATAATCGAAGACGCCAACACACGCACGCGCGCGCTCCCCCGTCGTACCAGAGCCGTCGAGGCTGGCTGTTAAGACGAGTGCGCACGCGCACCGCATGACGTATATGTCAAACAGAGAACGGACGCGATCGGCGAGCGCGTCACTACGCGGACTTCTTAATTTTTTTTTTTTTTCGATTACAAGTGCCAAGTGTGATGACATCAGATGCATGCCATCCTGGATGATGCTGGACCTAGATAAGATTCCCCCTCCTCCTCCTCCTCCTCCCCCCCCCCCCACCCCTCCCGCCGCCGCCACCCAGGGGGCATTAGCAACGGGGTCGCTATTGCCGTCTCGTCTCTCGACCCCCCCCCCCACCCCACCCAACCCCTCCCTCCCCCCCCCCCCCCCCCCCGCCAGCCCAACCCCATCTCCCGACTCCGCCGGTGAAGTGAAAAAGTGGGGGTTAAAGTTTGTATGGGACAACGAATCTATTTCATTCAAGCTTTCTTGTGATTGATTATCAATACTCCTTAGTGATTTAAAAATAATAAAATGACATTTTATTTTGACACATGTTTGAAAAACATTTTGGTGAGTTTGTTCTACGCCTAGGCTCTGATTACAGCTTCGAGCTGGTTTGGCATACTGAAGACGAGGTCTGTGGCCTGGCGTTATCCAGCATCAGTATCGATCCATCACCCAAATATATTTACTAAATATGGCCCCCTGCCTGTATGCACTTTTAGGACACGGCCTCATGGGGACGTAGAGTTAGTGGAATGTTAAGGACTAGAACATTTTGTGTTATGTTATAAATTATACGAATTATTCCATATTAAATAAAAAACGACACGTAAAAAAATTAATAATCTCTGGTTTATGGAGGACTATGTATGTTCATGTTTAGTGATATAGAATAATTAACGTTTTACGTCCATCGTACCTATATTTTCCGCGTCGAACTTCCAGAGAAAACGTCTTGGCTCGCGGCGCTCCCTCTAATTAAACGACGAAAAAAGGAGGAGGTTTCTCAATTCGACGCGTATATTTTTTTTATGTATGATCACGCATAACTTTTTACAGAGTGGTCCGATTTTGATGATTCTTTTTTTATTCCCATTTAAATTTCAAAATCAAAATCGACCATTAAGTGTTTGTTCACCCACTGAATTCTTACCTGTTAACCGATTCTGTTGAAACTTGACACACATAAATATAGTTCTAGACACTACGACATAATGGAGACCTGGAGTTAGATTTTAACCACAAAAAATAATGAAAAATGAAACTTTTTTAACAAAAAATCGAATTGAACCGACGTAAACAGAAACTGATAAGCGAAAAATCATTAAAAAAATATAAAATTAATAATAATAAAAACAACGTCACATCAAATACAACGTGAAATTTTCAACGATAAACAATAACTTTCCAAAAATGCTTTCTCCGCTCGGCCACTTGCAACTTGCACGCACTTTGCTTGTTATAAGTTCGTTTGGCGCCGACTCATAATTACTTAGTTATTTCATTTTATTATAAACACTGGACGGAATTGTACATGGATTAATTTCAATTCAGTTCATTCTAGTAGAAACGTGTGCAGACTCCGTCTAGGGGGTAGCCCCTAGAGTGTTTTTTTTTTTTTTAATTCGTCGTCTGCGATAGCTGCGACCTCTCGAGCGTAGCTCTGGTAGAGCGTGCGAGCGAAGCGAAGGGGCGACAAAGCGACCCTTATGGCGGGAGCAAACTCGGAAACACTTGCTCACGTTGCCGGTTCTGGTTCAGGTTTTAGACTTATTTATTTTTTGTATTTTTCGTCACTACAGCCCTGTGACAGACGGACTAAACAGAAGAGACATTCGTCGTTTCAATGTGCAGTTATGTTTGTTCATGTTTAGTGATATAGAATAATTTACGTTTCATGTCCGACGTACCTATATTTTCCGCGTCGAACTTCCAGAGAGGCGCGGCTCGCGGCGCTCCCTCCCGGCTGGGCTGCTGCGTGCGCGCGGTGCCGGCTGAGCAACCTCCTGCTGTCTTGATATTCGCCGAAGATCTTATCTGGACGACATTCGAAACTGTGAGTCGTCACTAACAGCCCTGTGTTCGTTCCGTTCGTTCGTTCGTGTATTAAAACGCGTCCGGTTCGTGTATTAATTCCATACGCGCCGCAGGCGGCGGCGGCAGGGCCGCCGCCGCCGTGCACTCGCCGCTAACTAAGTATAATACTGTCCCGTAGTGGCGTAGCTAGCTAGCTACCTAGCTACCTACCTACGTGCGTGTGGGGAATTGATCGATTCGAATCGAATGAAAAGACGGCTCGTCATGTTCGTGTATTAGAGAGTGTTGAAAAGAAAAAAAAATATAATAATTAAATTACCACCGTCGTAATATTATTTATTATTCGTATGATATCATCGTCATCGTCCTCGGACGAATCACCTGGCGTAGGGCTGAGTCTCAACAGATCGCAGCACGACGCTGCTCTACCGAGCACAACACCCCGCCAGGAACGGAAGTCGTCTACAGACTATTCCGAGCCCCGACATCGAACTGAGGTAAATTCGGACCTTCGGAGCCGTGATGCACGCGTTAAGCGGACAGCATCGATCTCCGCGATCCAAATGGGCTTCGACGTCGCACCTCACGTGGTGAAGCGCGACTAGTAAAGTCACATTGTTTAGAGCCTCCCGACTCTCGGGGCTCCACAGTGAGCATATCCTTGCCGGATTCGGCTAGGCTGGCTTCGGCCTTAGAGGCGTTCAGGCATAATCCCGCGGATGGTAGCTTCGCACCACCGGCCGCTCGGCCGAGTGCATGAACCAAATGTCCGAAACTGCGGTTCCTCTCGTACTGAGCAGTATTACTATCGCAACGACAAGCCATCAGTAGGGTAAAACTAACCTGTCTCACGACGGTCTAAACCCAGCTCACGTTCCCTTTTGATGGGTGAACAATCCAACGCTTGGCGAATTTTGCTTCGCAATGATAGGAAGAGCCGACATCGAAGGATCAAAAAGCAACGTCGCTATGAACGCTTGGCTGCCACAAGCCAGTTATCCCTGTGGTAACTTTTCTGGCACCTCTTGCTAAAAACTCTTTATACTAAAGGATCGATAGGCCGTGCTTTCGCAGTCCCTATGCGTACTGAACATCTGGATCAAGCCAGCTTTTGCCCTTTTGCTCCACGCGAGGTTTCTGTCCTCGCTGAGCTGGCCTTAGGACACCTGCGTTATTCTTTGACAGATGTACCGCCCCAGTCAAACTACCCGCCTGGCAGTGTCCTCGAACCGGATCACGCGGGAGTTGTACGGCGACGAGCGTTGCCGCCACGTCGCCACTCTGCACGCTTGGAACGAAACACCGTGCGCCCGCCGATATTATCGACCGCGCACCGCTTCCGCCCAACCGAGTAAGTAATGAAACAATGAAAGTAGTGGTTTTTCAGCGACGATCGCGCGAACGATCTCCCACTTATGCTACACCTCTCATGTCTCCTTACAATGCCAGACTAGAGTCAAGCTCAACAGGGTCTTCTTTCCCCGCTGATTCTCCCAAGCCCGTTCCCTTGGCTGTGGTTTCGCTAGATAGTAGATAGGGACAAATCCCACCTCCCACCGCTATTGGTTCTACCCGCCTTGCGGCATACGAACCAGAGGAGACACACCCTGGCACCTGTGTTGCTGCGTATGTCTTTACAGCGTACTCTACCAGGGTGTGGTTTGTAAACTCCTATACATTCTGTATTTTCCCTTCCGTCCCTCTACTTTCACTTCTCCCCCTTCTGGGGCGTGAAACACCACAAATACGTGACTTCGCGCCCGAGCATTCCTACTTCTTGGCATTTCTGTTCAATCCCTTTCCATTTCCTTGCGCTTTTTGTGCCATCTGTGAGCAAATGACCTCAACCGTCTAAAGCCCTCCACGCTGGCTACCATCTCACGGTGGTAGACCGGACCGATCTCCTCCCTACTCCAGTCCTCCAACATTTCCGTCCTTTCGTCGTGATACAGAGTGCAGTCCCACAGGACGTGGTCCCGAGTTTCATCCGCCTGGCCACAGTAGCATTCTGCAGTGTCGCATAGCGACATTGCGTGTAGGCGACTCCTGAAACTCCCATGTCCTGTTAGGATCTGTGACACGACGTACTCCGGTTCCACCCATCGGTACGACACCCGGGCCTCCACATCCGGGAAGAACAAGTATAGTTCCCTGCCGTCACCCGAGGATTGCCATCGTTCCTGCCACTGAACAACGACCTCCGCTCTCACCTTCCCGATTGCCACCTTACGCTCCCTGCTGACCAACCCAGAACACTCCTGCGCAACTCGTCCTGCGCGACAAACTTCCAGGTCGGCCGGTAAAACTCCCGCCAGCACAGGTAACGCTGCGGTGCTGACCGACCTGTACGCCTTAGACAATAGTATGAGTGCCGGACGTTGCGTACGGAGCAGCGCACTCCGCACTGCATATCTTTTTATACTTCGCCACCATACGGCCGCAGCGTAAGTTACGATCGCCACATAAGTCCCTGAATACAGAACTTTTAGGGCTCGGTACCTTATGCCCCAGGAAGATGCGGATACTCTCGTCATCTTCCCGAAGGCGTTCACAGCCCTCTGGCCGGCAATACTAGCATGCGGCACGTAGGAGCATGCTTCATCTATTACAACGCCCAGCAGCTTGGCCTGCACAACGTGCGCGATCGAGGCGCCGTCCATGCGAATTGTAGGGGGGCGCTGAAATTTACCCCTCAAAGTGAGGGTCTGCGACTTTGCAGCTGAAAATGATAGACGGTTCCGTGTCCCCCACGCGGACACCGCCTCCAGCGACGACTGGGCGTTACGCTCAATCGCCGCCCGACTCGGCGCCTCGATCACGATCGTTATGTCGTCCGCGTAAGCCACCATGCTGACGCCGTCTGGCATCGGCAGCTTAAGGATATCGTCTAGCAGGAGATTCCAGAGTGTCGGTCCGAGTACTGATCCCTGAGGGCAGCCCATAGTGGACCGCTTCCACACCGCCTGGTCGCCCATGAATAGTCCGACGCGTCTTTCGGTGAAGTAACTCACCAAGGTCCTGTAAATGTTGGGCGGGCATCCACCCTGCTTCGCCTTCGTCAGGACCATGGGCCACCAGGCGTTGTCGAACGCCCCAGAGATATCCAATAAAATTAACTGAACGTACTTCTCAGAGGAGTTCGCCGTGCGGTCCAGGATCGCGTTCAGCGCCGTGACCGTTGACTTGCCCCTCGAGAAGCCGTGCTGCGACTCCGAAATGCCACGATACAGACAGGGAGCGCACGTGATGATGAGGCGTTCCAGTATTTTCCCCAAAATCGGGAGAAGAGTAACCGGTCTGTACGCCTTGGGATCCGAGAGCGGCCGATCGTTGCCCTTTGGCAAGACGACCAACCTGCCTACCTTCCAAATGTCTGGAAACACGCCCTCACTCATGCACGCGGAGTACATAAGTAGCATTTCCGCTCCGCTAACTCTCCACGCGTGCTTAATGATCCTAGATGTGAGTCCATCTAACCCAGGAGCCGTATTTGGCAGGTTCTTGATTATGTGGCCCAGTGCCGCACCGCCGGGTGGATCGGAGTCCTGACCCGTCGGCGCGCATGCTGCTGCTACCCTGACTTGCAGGTGAAAAGTCGAGTCCTTGCTGGGGTCGTCATCGGGGCACAAGGCCCCAAGAAGGCCCTCTGCGGTGCCCTGTGCGGTCGTGGTATAGCCCTCTAGCAGTCTCACCCCATGCATGACATTGGGTGGGGGGCGCACTCTGCCCGACGCGGCTCTGTATGCCAACCCCCATGGATCGTCGTTCCCTGACTCTGCAATGTCACGAAAGAAGGACTCTTCCGCTTCTCTCATAGCCGCTTTGTACTGAATCCTGACCCCACGCAAGGACTCGAGCAAATCCTCCTCCCCAACGTCCTTGCTCTTACGCGCATGCTGCCAGGCTCGCCGCGCTTTGTACACTTTGTGGCGCCATTCGTCCAACTCCGGTGTCCACCACTCGTATCCGCCGGTATCTTTCCTCCCGCGCTTACCGAGACAGGCTTCCGCTGCGCACGTGACTATCTCCGAGTACTGTGCGCATATCTCCTGTGCCGGCTTCCATGTCTGAAGCCTACCCATCCTATTGTGGAGCACATTGCGGAACCGCTCGTAATCTACTCCTTTTTCGCGGAAAGATATCGTCGTGACAACAACTTCTTCTTGATCCTCAGCCCGACCTACTGTCTGTGCGGTACCTGTACCAATCTCAAAGGTTACCAGTTGATGGTCGCTAAGACTGATCCCCTCGTGTACTTTCCACTGTGACACCGCTACCCCTCTATTAGTTAACGTTAAGTCAACATTCGAATAGCCGTTTGGTCCGTGAAATGTAGGCGGTTGACCCTCCACATTGTGGATGATGAGTCCACGTCCTAGTATAAATCCCTCCATCTGTGTTTTTCTGTACTCTGTGTCAGCTCCTCTGCCTACATATTGACGGCGTTCGCAGTGCCACAGCGGCGAGTGAGCGTTACTGTCTATAGCCACCAATATTTGCCGACCCGCCAGTTGGTCTAGTACCTGGGTCAGGTGCTGCAGGTGGACCGCGATGTCGTGGCTGTACTGACAGTAAGCTGAAATAACGTATACGTCGATCTTTGAGACTGGACAGTTGATATGGGCCACCGCACAATGGTCGTTGCTGAGGTGTCCTAAGAGGGTTACAGCGATCCCTGGGTTAACCACTAGGATGCCCGCCATGGAGTCAGGTCCGCATTGGATAATCCTGGTATCGCAATATTGCTCCTGGACCAATGCGAGATCTAACCCCAGCGACCGTGCAATCACCGGCAATTCCTTCGTGGCTGCTTCTGAACCCTGGAGATTCAACTGTCCCACTCTCATGGTTGTTCTTCGTCTATCCATACTGCGTCATGTTAACCGCCTGCTTTTCGGCATATACCCGGGCTGGGCAGTCGTATGCTGCAGTGTGGTGCGACCCTGCTTCGGGTCTCTTAAAGCGCTTGCATGTAGCGCAGCATTGCGTCTGCGACTGGCACTCTTGTGACTTGTGGCCACTCTCCCCGCACTGTCCACATACCATGGCTTCCGCCCTGCAGTGCTTCTCCGGGTGCCCGTACTGCTGACACTTCATGCAGCAGGTGACCCTGACAAACACTCCACGTACATCCCTCACCTGAATTTTCAAGGTCCGCAGAGAGTATCCGGACACCGCCGCAAATGCGGTGCTCTTCGCGTTCCGAACCATATCTCCCTTCTATAGGATTCCATGGAACTCGAACGCTCAGGCAGAAAAGAAAACTCTTCCCGGACCTCTCGGCGGCGTCTTCAGGCCACTTTGGGTTACCCCGTCGAACACTCGCTGTAAAAACGAGGGAACGATTATTGAAACGGTTCCGCTGCCGGGTTCCGGAATAGGAACCGGATTCCCTTTCGCTCAAAGGGCGTTATTTATCATTTATACACCAAACGAATGATATACATATTGAAAAAAACACGCCACATCGACATAAGATTTCTCCTTGAGCTTAGGATCGACTGACTCGCGAGCAACTACTGTTCACGCGAAACCCTTCTCCACGTCAGTCCTCCAGGGCCTCGCTGGAGTATTTGCTACTACCACCAAGATCTGCACCGACGGAGGCTCCAAGCGGGCTCACGCCCAGACCCTTCTGCGCTCTCCGCCGCGCACGTCCTACTCGTTACGGCTTAATGACGTCACAAAGAACGTCGCACATGCCCGTAACGGTAGTGTATAGGCAAAACGCTTCAGCGCCATCCATTTTCAGGGCTGGTTGCTTCGGCAGGTGAGTCGTTGCACACTCCTTAGCGGATTCCGACTTCCATGGCCACCGTCCTGCTGTCATGAGCGACCAACGCCTTTCATGGTGTCCCATGAGCGTTTTTTAGGCGCCTTAACACTACGTTTGGTTCATCCCACAGCGCCAGTTCTGCTTACCAAAATTGGCCCACTTGGCACCGTCATCAGATCTCCGGCTTCATCGTTCGAGTAAGCCGGAGTACTCACCCATTTAAAGTTTGAGAATAGGTTGAGGTCGTTTCGGCCCCAATGCCTCTAATCATTCGCTTTACCGGATGAGACTGTTCAAATCGACGCCAGCTATCCTGAGGGAAACTTCGGACGGAACCAGCTACTAGATGGTTCGATTAGTCTTTCGCCCCTATACCCAGTTCCGACGATCGATTTGCACGTCAGAATCGCTACGGTCCTCCATCAGGGTTTCCCCTGACTTCGACCTGACCAGGCATAGTTCACCATCTTTCGGGTCCCAGCATTTATGCTCAGAGCGCGCCTGCATTCACGGATTGGAAACGAGACGCCTCGGGAGTGCGAGAGATCGACCTAGATCGAAGCTCCATCCTCCCTGAGCGCGCGGCGAGCGCGCGCCTTCACTTTCGTTGCGCCTTTCAGTTTTATTATCTCAATGACTCGCATACATGCTAGACTCCTTGGTCCGTGTTTCAAGACGGGTCCTGCGAGTGCCCGAAACTGAATCATCGCAGACAGAGACGCGCACAGTCCGAGACAACACGGCTGCGACGACAGACGCGCCGCACCTGCGTCCGCACTATGGCGAAGACGCTGGATACGACGTTGACTTGCGTCGGGCCGGACGCGTCATAAACGCGTGCGCGATTCGTCAGAACTACCGTCCGACGGCCGGTCGGCCACCGTCTCGGTCCCACTACCCCCGTTAAGGGGCAACGGGGCTCCCGTACGGCGCTTAGACCGACATCGAACGGGTCGCGATGTATTTACTAAGAGAGAAGTGCACGCCGTCCGCGGACGTCGACGGACGCGACCCGTGCCCGCCGACCGAGGCCGGCAGGCATCGTGGCGCGCGTCCGTACGCCGCGGAATGACGATGAATCTCTCCGTTCGTTCATTCGAGTTTCGCAGGTTTACCCCTGAACGGTTTCACGTACTCTTGAACTCTCTCTTCAAAGTTCTTTTCAACTTTCCCTCACGGTACTTGTTCGCTATCGGTCTCGCGGTAATATTTAGCCTTAGATGGAGTTTACCACCCACTTAGGGCTGCACTCTCAAGCAACCCGACTCTAAGGAGAGTCCCTCTCGCTGCGGTCCTACGTCGCTACGGGCCTGGCACCCTCTACGGGAAAACGGCCCCGTTCAAGACGAACTTGGACAGCAGCGACCGCGACGAGAAAGCGGAACCTCCCGAACACCACATCTCCCGCCACCTGAACAACGGCGGGATTCAGTGCTGGGCTTCATTCCTGTTCGCTCGCCGCTACTAAGGAAATCCTGGTTAGTTTCTTTTCCTCCGCTTACTAATATGCTTAAATTCGGCGGGTGATCCTCCCTGATCTGAGGCCAACGATAAAAGAATGAGGCAGACGCGATATCCGTCAGCGTTACGACGCAGCAACCGAACTACGAAGCCACACGACACAGAGTGTCGCGCGACGACGAGAACGACGACGGCGTCGATGCGCTCTTCGGACGTCGAGTCCGCCTACTTTTGTTATATAATACGCAATCTTGACACACGTTCACTTTCGTAACGTCTCCCTAGGTGTAGACGCGCCTGTAGCGGCGCCCACGCGAGTAACGCACGCGGCGACGAGAGAGCGCGTAACGCATATGTACAGACAAGAAGGACGATTCGAACGCCGCGCGACCCCCGCTGGTTATAGCACCGAAGAGTCGCGAGCGCGCGTGCTCTCACACGCTCACCGCTTTTCTTTGTACGTCCGCACGCGTACACACGCAAACCGTCAACGCATACATAACGTGAACGCCGGCGCGACACACGTCGTTCGACAAATGTCTCGATTGTATATAGAGCTATATTTGAACGGACTGCGAATAGCGTCAGCCGAAGCGTACACGCTCATCGTAGAGCCGTCAACTGCGCGCACATTTCAGCGCGCGCAATGTGGCATTTGTATTTTATACAGCCGGCCCTCAGACAGGAGTGGTCCTGGATGTGTCTCCACGGACCGCAATGTGCGTTCGAAATGTCGATGTTCAAATGTGTCCTGCAGTTCACACTATGACGCGCAGTTAACTGCGTTCTTCATCGACCCGCGAGCCAAGTGATCCACCGTCCAGGGTAATAGTTTCGTCAACATATCACCACATGGTTTACACGTGTTCATACATTTTCATAATAATTGTTACATAAATAATTTTTAAACATTTCTAATGTGTGTGTTTAAATAAAAGGAAAACGTCGCCCTTCCCACCGCGATACGGGGAATCGCGACATATTCTCGTTCGAGTTTGTTTACGAACGCGTCCGACGGCACTCGGGGTGCGGATTTAAATACCCGTCTGCGTGCCGTCGACGAACGCGACGCGAGAACAACGCTTCCACGCAACGACCACCGGCCGGTCGGAACCAGGCGGCGGCGTGGCGCGGACGCGTGCCGATCTCTAGCTCTTTCCATGTTTTCCGTGACAACAAAAAATATTGAAAAAGCATTTTTTTTTTTTTTATGGATATCTCATAATCGTTTCACGCGCGTCGTGCGTACTTTAACACACACACGTCTAGCGTTGACACGTTAATGATCCTTCCGCAGGTTCCCCTACGGAAACCTTGTTACGACTTTTACTTCCTCTAAATGATCAAGTTTGGTCAACTTCCCAGCAACGCCGACGGCCGTGAAGCCACCGCGTGTCGGTCCGAAGACCTCACTAAATCATTCAATCGGTAGTAGCGACGGGCGGTGTGTACAAAGGGCAGGGACGTAATCAACGCGAGCTTATGACTCGCGCTTACTAGGAATTCCTCGTTTATGGGGGATAATTGCAAACCCCAATCCCCAGCACGAAGGAGTTTCAGCGGGTTGCCCGGGCCTCTAGGCCAGGGAGAACATGCTGATTCCTTCAGTGTAGCGCGCGTGCGGCCCAGGACATCTAAGGGCATCACAGACCTGTTATTGCTCAATCTCGTGCGGCTCGAAGCCGCCGGTCCCTCTAAGAAGAATTTTAATACGTCGCCAGTGAGTTGCGTGACGGAGCCACGCACACCTAAATGACGACGCCTATTTAGCAGGCTAGAGTCTCGTTCGTTACCGGAATTAACCAGACAAATCGCTCCACCAACTAAGAACGGCCATGCACCACCACCCACCGAATCAAGAAAGAGCTGTTAATCTGTCAATCCTTCCGGTGTCCGGGCCTGGTGAGATTTCCCGTGTTGAGTCAAATTAAGCCGCAGGCTCCACTCCTGGTGGTGCCCTTCCGTCAATTCCTTTAAGTTTCAGCTTTGCAACCATACTCCCCCCGGAGTCCAAAATCTTTGGTTTCCCGGAAGCTGCCCGCCGAGCCATTGTAGTAACGTCGGCGGATCGCTAGATGACATATTTACGGTTAGAACTAGGGCGGTATCTAATCGCCTTCGAACCTCTAACTTTCGTTCTTGATTGATGAAAACACCTTTGGCAAATGCTTTCGCTGATGTTCGTCTTGCGACGATCCAAGAATTTCACCTCTAACGTCGCAATACGAATGCCCCCAGTTATCCCTATTAATCATTACCTCGGAGTTCTGAAAACCAACAAAATAGAACCGAGATCATATTCTATTATTCCATGCACGAAATATTCAAGCAGCATTTTGAGCCCGCTTTGAGCACTCTAATTTGTTCAAAGTAAAATTGTCGGCCCACCTCGACACTCACCGAAGAGCACCGCGATAGGATTTTGATATTGAACCGGCGTATTACCGCCGGCTCACCGACGATATGCTCCGCAGACGTGTCAGTATCACCGCGGATGCGGTGCACCGACAGCGCGGCGCACAAATGCAACTACGAGCTTTTTAACCGCAACAATTTTAGTATACGCTATTGGAGCTGGAATTACCGCGGCTGCTGGCACCAGACTTGCCCTCCAATTGTTCCTCGTTAAAATATTTAAAGTGTACTCATTCCGATTACGAGGCCTCGTAAGAGTCCCGTATCGTTATTTTTCGTCACTACCTCCCCGTGCCGGGAGTGGGTAATTTGCGCGCCTGCTGCCTTCCTTGGATGTGGTAGCCGTTTCTCAGGCTCCCTCTCCGGAATCGAACCCTGATTCCCCGTTACCCGTGACAACCATGGTAGTCGCAGAAACTACCATCGAAAGTTGATAAGGCAGACATTTGAAAGATGCGTCGCCGGTACTGGACCATGCGATCGGCAAAAGTTATCCAGATTCATCAAAATTAACGACTTCGGACGCGAGGCCCTCCGTCGATTGGTTTTGATCTAATAAAAGCACTCATCCCATCACTGGTCAGAGTTCTGATTGCATGTATTAGCTCTAGAATTACCACAGTTATCCAAGTAACTGAGTAAGATCTAAGGAACCAAAACTGATATATTGAGCCATTCGCGGTATCGCCTTAATACGGCTTGCACTGAGACATGCATGGCTTAATCTTTGAGACAAGCATATAACTACTGGCAGGATCAACCAGGGAGCTTCGAAATAAGATGATACGCGAGCGAGCGCGAACGCGCACACACATCGGACCCGCGCGCTGGCGGGACCACGGCGGCGCGCGCACGACGCACGCGTAAGATCCTCATCCCGCGCTTTCGCGATCTTACAGACGCGAAAGCAATCGGGCGAGCTCATACACGCGTGCGTACATATAAAACAAAAAAAATATTCTACACATACGCAGCACATAAGATTTTCTGGGTCGCACGCGCTAACTTTTGAACGCATATATCTCAACACGTCAAACGCGCTGCGCGTGCATAAGGGGCGTTAACACGTTCGTAATGGGCACATTACGAACAGGAAAAGCCCCCGACTTTGAACGTTCGTACCGAGACGAGTTCACATTTATAAATTTTGTTGACACAATCGCGACATCATATACGATTCCGCCCGGAATCTATAGAGCGCCTCACATGATACAATTTCAAAAGAATCGTAAAATTTCACACAACGACCGTTGAAATGTGTCCCCCCCCCTGCCATTTCTAAACTATGCAATATAGAAACTTATAATCTTCCACGTTGATAGACCTTTGTAAAATCTCTCTTTTAAAATTATTTCGAGTATAATGTGATTATAATTTTATGAGTTATAGAGAGAAAACTGAAAAATACTTAAAACGTCCTAGTTCAAAGGTCATTGACCTTAGAGAAAAATGATCATAGCAAATAATGCTCCTTTAGTTACTTTCTATTTAAAAAAATCACAAAAAGAAACACTTCTAAAATTTTGCATCATAAATTTAGCGCTAGGTGGCGCTGTTTGCAAAAACTAAAATAGTAATGATTAATATTCGATTTGATTCTTTTTTAATTAGACCTACTTAAGGAACCCTATAATACTGAGCATGGCCCGACATGCTCTTGGCCGGTTTTACATAAACATCTGTTATCTTCTGGGTGAACTTGCCCCTAACAATATCCAGTTCCTTAACTCTTCTCATTCCAAGAAGAGGGCCATGCCCAACAGCGGGACAGTGATGGGCTATGTTATGTTATTCTATATCTTAACTATTATAAAATTGTAAACGTCTGTTTGTTTGTTTGTTTGTTCCAGCATCACGCTAAAACTACTGGACCGATTTTGTTTTTTTTTTTTTGTTTGAAAGCTGATGATCTGACTTAAAAACTGGTATAGGTTTTGAGAAAGAAAGAAAGAAAGAAAACAAGAAAAAAATTAATTCGTGGGTTGCGTACTCACCCGACAGATCGAAGCTTCTATGCATTTGCACGAGCGGATAGTAATGTACGATGGAGTGGAGTGGAGTGGAGTGGACAGGGGATGGGACTGGGGACGGGACAGGGGACGGGACTGGGGACGGGACAGTGGACGGGACAGGGGACGGAACATGGGACGGGAAATGGGACGGGACATGAGACGGGACATGGGACAGGACAGTGGGACGGCACATGGGACTGGACATAGGATGGGACATGGGACAGGACATGGGACATGGGACGGGACGATAGTGATATAGTGAGATAGTGGGACAGTGGCACAGTGGGCCGTGGGACAGTGGGATAGTGGGACAGTGGGACAGTAGGACAGTGGCAGTGGGACAGTGGGGCAGTGGGGCAGTTGGGCAGTGGGGTAGTGGGGCAGAGGGGTTAGCGGGGCAGCGGGGCAGTGGGCCAGTGGGGCAGAGGGATAGTGGGGCAGTGGGTTAGCGGGGTAGCGGGGCAGTGGGGTTGTGGGGCAGCGGGGCAGCGAGGCAGCGGTACAGTGGTGCAGTGAGGTGGGGCAGTGGGGCAGCGAGGCCGTGGGGCAGCGGGGCAGCGTGCCGGCTGGGCAGTGGGGCAGTGGGGTACCGGTGCAGCGGGGCAGTGGGGCAGTGGGATAGTGGGCAGAGGGCCTGTGGAGCAGTGGGGTAGCAGGGCAGCGGGGCAGTGGGGCAGCGGGGCAGCGGGGCAGCGGGGTAGTGAGGCAGCGGGGTAGCGGGACAGTGGGGCAGAAGGGTAGCGGGGCAGCGGTGCAGTAGGGAGTGGGGCAGCGGGGCAGGCAGTGATGCAGTGGTATAGCGGGGCAGTGGGGCAGAAGGGAAGCGGGGCAGTAGCGGAGTGGGGCAGTGGGGCAGGCAGTGGGGCAGTGGGATAGTGGGGCAGCGGGGCAGTGGGGCAGCGGGGCAGCGGCACAGTGGGGTAGCGGGGCAGCGGCACAGTGGGGTAGCGGGGCAGTGGGTTACCGGGGCAGAGAGGCAGCGGGACAGTTGGGCTGCGGGGCAGAGGGAAGCGGGGCAGTGGGGCAGCAGGGCAGGCTGTGGGGCAGTGGGATAGTGGTGCAGCGGGGCAGTGGTGCAGTGGGGTAGCGGGTCAGCGCGACAGTGGGATAGTGGGGCAGCGGGGCAGTGGGGCAGCTGGGCAGCGGGGCATTGGGGTAGCGGGGCAGTGGCGTAGCGGGGCAGCGGGGCAGTGGTGGCCAGCGGGGCAGGCAGTGGGGCAGTGGGACATTAGGGCAGCGGGGCGTTGGGGCAGCGGGGCAGCTGGGCAGCGGGGCAGTGGGGAGCGGCGTAGCGGGGCAGCTGTGTAGCGGGGCAGCGGGGCAGTGGGGAGCAGTGGGGCAGTGGGATAGTGGGGCAGCGGGGCAGTGGGGCAATGGGGTAGCGGGGCAGTGGGGCAGCGGGGCCACGGTGCAGTGGGGCAGCGGGGCAGTGGGGCAGTGGGGTAGCGGGGTAGTGGGGCAGTGGGGCAGCGGTTCAGCTGGGCACCGGGGCAGCGGGGCAGTGGGGCAGTGGGCAATGGGATAGTGGGGCAGCGGGGCAGTGTGGCAGCGTGGCCGTGGGGTAGCGGGGCAGTGTGGCAGTGAGGCAGCGGGGCAGCGGGGCAGCTGGGCAGTGGGGCAGTGGGGCAGTGGGGCAGTGGGGCAGTGGGGCAGTGGGGCAGTGGGGCAGCGGGGCAGCGGGACAGCGGGACAGCGGGACAGTGGGACAGTGGACTGGACTGGAAAGGACTGGACTGGACTGACGTGGGTTAGCAGAATTTAACGCGAGCGGAGCCGCGGGTAAAAGCTAGTTTTCTATAATACTAATAGAATCCAGTTGTATTTTTAGGAACCTGCATCCTGCACCCAACCAACAATCATGACCTCTACTTTTTATGCAACTTAATACAATAGAGGGGTCAAGCTGTATCGCTGGATCTACTCAACCGATTCAGATAAAACATACCCTATATTTTAAGTTAGACTAATACCAATACAAATGCTAAGTTTCATTACGATCCGTTCAGCCGGTTTCACGTGATGAGGTAACAAATAGACAGACAGACAGACAGACACGGTTTTCGCGAAAAAAAACTCAATGTACAGACTTTTCGACCTTTACAGTTTTATTATAGTATAGATAGATGGGGCACATTGCTCACAGAATGGATGGCCGATGGGGCCGTAAAGTTCTAGAGTGGCGACCGCGTACTGGAATGCGCAGTGTGGGTAGGCCCCCCACAAGGTGGACCGACGACCTGGTGAAGGTCGCGGGAATCCACTGGATGCGGAAAGCGCAGGACCGGTCGTTGTGGCGATGCTTGGGGGAGGCCTATGTCCAGCAGTGGACGTTTTTCGGCTGAAATGATGATGATTATGAAGAACTTTGTTTTGTATCGGATATACATAGGTACCTATCGTTTCTATTTTGATATTCGAAGGCTTTGCTGGCACCGACCTCAAAAAAATTGTAGGCCCCTAATTTGTTTCGAACCTATTTTGATTTCGTTTTGTTGGTGAATTTCGTGTATAAATAAAAATATTATTTCATACTTTTCAGTTAATTTCCCTTTGAAGTCGATTTAATTTTTTTAAATTAATTTTTTCAACAGACTTCTACAGAAAAAGTTAATGTGCTGAAAAATCGTAGAAAATAAATTTACTTGGATTACTGAAGATCACATTCTTAAACGCTTACATTTTTCGTACTGATGATTACGCCATTGTTAGTTACATATTAGTTTTAGGTATTTCTAGGAGGTAGGATAGACTAAACAGAGACACGTCAGAGTCGAAAGCGGAGGGGTGCTGGCCAGAAAACCTCCACGAGTGCCGGACGGCTGCTTGTCCTTCTGGACACGTCTGGAGGGATGGGCAGTTGTTTGGCCGGTGCATCCTGGGCACGGGCAATAAAATCCTGCCGAGGGATTAACCTTCGGGGGATTTTATTGCCTGTGGCGAATATTCTGGCGCGGGAGGGGCCCGTTCTGGGCCAGTAGGGAGTTGCTCCACGTGTCCCTCTGATATCAGCAGAGGGCACAGTGGAGGAGCAAGGGCGGGCCCGGTGTGCACTTAATCTGCCACTGAGCAGGCAGCGGGGGGACTGTCTTTCCCTGCCCCCGTCGATCTCGTAACCCCAGGAGTGCCCGCTGAGTAGTGTTCTCGCGCCTCTTGGGACCGAGGGTCTTGGCTTCACCGCCCGGACCGCGAGGAAGAAAACCTCTATAAAAAATTACGGGAGGTAGGGCCTGCGAGCAGCAGACTCGGGGTAGTCTGCTGCCCGACCAGCAGAAGGCGTAGCTGGCACAGCCGGCGTAGTTGGCGCAGCTGGTAAAGGCCCATGAGGTGAGGTGGCGTGCAGTGTTCCGTGTGCGCCACCTAGGAGGGTGCGGCCGACGTTAGGCCACACGGGGAGAAGGGGCTCGCCTGCTTGTGGCGGGCCAGGACCTGTCGGGGGTGGTTGTGTGAATACTCACGGGTTCCCACGCCCCCGGCTAAGGTAGTTGAAGGAACACCGTGGTGGTTTTAGTCGGTAAGAGTCCGACACTGGCTCCGCCTACCCCGGGCGGAGTGCGTCCATGAGGATTTCCCCACGGCAAAAAAAAAAAAAAAAAAAAAAAGAGTCGAAAGCGGAATTAATTAATCATTTCGCTTCAATTTAGTTTATTCTAGTCGAAACAAAGCGTTAAACGGACTCTGCTCACCCCAACTGCACGTGGTCACACTCTGTCCTAACCCTAAACTGTTATTTAAATTCGTGAAGCCAGAAGCCAATATCGTCCCTATGCGTACTAAACATCTTGATCAAGCCAACTTTTGCCCTTTTGCTCCACGTGAGGATTCCACTCTCGCTAAGCTGGTCTAGGACACCTACGTGTCGATTCGAGATCATTTTGCCCAACTTTTGAGTGAATCGGTACAGGATAAAAAGATTTTTAATACAAATTCTAACACGCTACTTTACCCCCTTATGGTTAAAATTTCTAGAAATCCGTTCTTAATGGATCCTTGCGTCACAAAACGAACCTTCTCTCCAAATTCTTCTACCTTGAGTAGTTTCAGTTCTGCGTTGATGAATCAGTCAGTCAGGACATCTGTCTTTATAAGTATAGATATATTACGCACGCCCCTCACAGAATTCTTTGTAGTAAATTGGAGAACGGAAAATAAAATAATAGGCTACCCATTAGGGCCGCTCTCAAAGACACTAATCGTCGGAAATAAATTTGTCGTTCGTCTGAGTCACTTTGAGCTCATTCCGGATCATTTAACGGAGGCGGTGGACTCGCATCAAACTTATTACAGTAATTTATGTATGTGTCGCTCAATTTTTTCCAAGCTATTTTACAAGCTTTTTATTGACTTGTAATGTATGTATGTATGTTTGTATGTATGTAATTTGTTAAGGTGGAATCTTGCAACTCAATTTTGAAGCAGATATCTTCAACCGATTGAGCTGAAATTTTGGATACACGTTTAGTTTGGATAACAATGCATATGGTTAGCTGTGTGACGTGATTCTAAATTCAACATGGCGGAACACCCAAGATGGCGGACTAGTTATTTTTAATGCACTCCTACAATACGGGTATCAAATGAAAGGGCTTTCTGAGAGTAACTCGAAAAATAAAGTGACGTCTCTATAAGTCCAATATGGCTGACTTCCAAAGATGGTGGACTAAGTTTTTTATGCTTTCCTAGATTGAGCTGAAATTTTGTATACAAATTTAGTTTGAATGACAATGCAGGGTTAGCTGTGTGACGTCATTCTAAATCCATTATGGCGGAACATCCAAAATGGCGGACTAGTTATTTTTAATGCACTCCTACAATATGGGTACCAAATGAAAGGACTTGCTGAACATACAAATGCGAGTTAAAAAACCTGTCCAGCTATAACTAAAAAATAAATTATATCAAAAAAAAAATATCAAAATATTTTTATTATATCTCATACATAAGTGTTCAAACATAAATTGAGGCAGCTCCAGTAAGTTACAAAAGTACTTGTGTTGGAGCTGTCTCGCTACTTCCCATTGATCATAACAATGATGAGGCTATTTTTAACAATTTTTTTATATAAAATGAGGAAAACAAAAAAAAAAAAAAATTTAAAATAACATTGGTTTTAGCAGCTCTGTGAGATTATTGTGTGTTTGAGAGTATATGTGGGGGATGTGGGAGGTGTGTGTATGTTTGTGTGTGTACATGTGCATGTGGAATTTGACGAGTTGTTTAGCTAATCCTGACCAAAATTTTTTCTGTTTCTTCATATGTTAGGGTTTTTAGCCATTCAGTTATAACTTTTTTACATTTGTGCAACAGAAGAGGATATATATTTAGTTTGAGGTTCAGTTTATTATAGACTAGCTGGGCCCGCGACTCCGTCCGCGTGGATGTCGGAAAATAACATCGTGTCATAATTATGAACACAATATCTTCAAATATATACATATAAGCGCCTACACAGACGATTACACTATTTACCGACCATACTATATTTTGTTTTTACAACCAACCGGCTAAGGTGATGGAATTTCATGGAATTAGCCCTAAACTCCCTCATTCTGAGAAGACGCTCGTGCTCAGCAGTGGGAAGTAATTGGGCTGATTATGTTATTCTATAACACTAACCACATCTCTTCTTATGCTGAGAAGAGGCCCGTGTCCAGCAGTGGGACTGTAATGGGCTGGTAATGTTATGTTTTTCTAGAATACTAATAATATCCAGTTCATTAACTCTTCTCATTTTGAGAAGAGGGCCATACCCTGTATTGGGACAGTAATGGGTTGACTACGTTATGTTATTCTATATTTTCTAGTTTCTTAACTCTTCTCGTTCCGAGAAGAGGTCCGTGCCCAGCAGTGGGGCAGTAGGTAATGAGCTGATTATGTTATGATAATGTATTACACTAACAATATCCAGTTCCTTAACTCTTCTCGTTCCAAGAAGAGGGCCATGCCCAGCAGCAGGACAGTGATGGGCTATGTTATGTTATTCTATATTTTCTATAATACTAATCCAGTTGTATTTTTAGGAACCTGCAACCTGCATCCAACCAACAATCATGACCTCTACTTTGTATGCAACTTAATACAATAGAGGGGTCAAGCTGTATCGCTGGATCTACTCAACCGATTAAGATAAAACATACCCTATATTTTAAGTTAGACTAATACCTATACAAATGCTCAGTTTCATTACGATCCGTTCAGCCGTTTTCACGTGATGAGGTAACAAACAGACAGACAGACAGACAGACAGACAGACATAAATTTTTTAAACGATTGATTCGTGTTCTATAGCTTATTTCTAGTCCCCCTAGCCGGTTTTCGCGAAAAAAAACTCAATGTACAGACTTTTCGACCTTTACAGTTTTATTATAGTATATAGATATAGATAGATAGATGTAGGCTGATTGTGTCACATATTGCCGTCTAGCAAAGACTGTTCGAATCCGCGGGGAGTGAGCCACTATATCTCTGCGCCTTCTGTTTTGAGTATCTGGGTTAAAAGGAAGGGACTTATGCAGGGTTAAGGTCACATTTAGCAGGTAAAGTTTTCTTACAGATTCTTTTCAGACAGAGAGCAGTCTACTAACTTTATAAAGGTCGGTTGTTGGGTACCTAAATGGTTTGAAATACATAACCTTAATAAGGGATCGCTGAGCTCTTTCCAGATCGAGGAATCTAGTTTTAGCGGCTCCACCCCAGATCGAGATGCAGTACGTAATTATGGATTGTGCCAGGGCAATATAGATTTTGTTAAGAAGTTGTGCGGACATTGGATGACGTAAGGTCTTAAAAATCCAGATGAATTTCCTGACTGTCTTCATGAGAATCTCAATGTGAGGGTGCCATGACAATCGTTGGTCAACAATTATGCCCAAATATTTTGTGGAGCTAACTTGCTGAATGGCTTGACAGTCGCAACTATGAAGACCGCTCTCACAGACATGAATCCTAACTCCGAAGTTGGGTCCAGGCTGAGACCTTGAGTTCGGGGAAAAACAAATAAAGTTAGTCTTAGTAGTATTTAGGGTTAAAAGATTTACATTAAGCCAGCCAGCTATCTCCGTCAAACCCTTCTCAGCAGCAGTTTTTACCTCTCCCCATGACGTTCCTGAATAGACAACCGCAGTATCGTCAGCGTATGAAAAAATTCGCCCTCCATTGCTCTGCAGATTACATAGGCCATTAATATAAACTAAAAAGAGTGTCGGGCCCAAAACACTCCCCTGCGGAACTCCATAATATACTTCATTTTCAGTACTGCTTAAGTTGTTGATTCTAACAATCTGTTGCCTATCTTTAAGATAGCTTTCAAATAGGGAGAGAGCCGTACCTCTAATGCCACGTGCGTCAGGCTGGCCCGGCCCCGGGGCTTTAGGTCGCGAGGTATGTATTATCCGAATGTACTGTAACGAGACTAAACTCGTTACGCTGCTCACCACCTTATTTGGACTTCCTGGCCACTTTATAAAACTTTACCTATCCAAATTCAAAATTTTAAATTCTTCTATAATTTTCTATTTTTATTAAAAACAAGAGACTTATATCGTAGCCTTGGCCGGGCATGGACGTGTCCGACCATTACAGTTTTTTTATATTATTTCACTTATCCAGTTCTATATTGTACGCTGAAAGACACTCATGTGTCTGTGACTGTGTCTTATAATCATTATATTATTTTATTAACAATAGTCAATGTATCAATTTACCATTTGAGTGTGATACAGTATTCCAAAAACGTCCTTTGTTGTGTTTTTATTGTGTCTGTGCCGACCTACCACCTACCTACCTGATTTCCTGAATCCAGCCCGAGCTCGCTGCATGGACATAGCAGCAGCTCAGTCATCTTACAGTCGGAGTTGATTTACCACTCCTCCGGCCCTCCGTACTACTGGCCCTCTGTGCCCTCATACCTCAGAGGAGTTCCATACCTCCATACCACTAGTTCCTGCAGTTCCTGTACCACTAGTTCCTGTTGTTCCTGAGTTCTGTTCCTGTACTTCCTGTTATCCTCCTACTTCCGTGTGTCACCGTGTGCCAAGCCACCGAACCTTCGACCCTGCGAGTTCTCCTGCCTGAGCTTCCCAACACCGGCCACGACGTGACAGTACTCCTCTTCAGAAACATTTGTACTTACTACATTTTCAATGTACCGCTCTAATAAAAAAAATAGAAGCATTTGAAGGGGGCCGGGCCAGCCTGACGTTTTCAGCCCGGCCCCGTCTGTACCACGACAACTACCAAACTTGCTGAGAAAGTGGTGCCATAGAAGGGATGTACTCCGTAAAATACACGTACATAATGCTTAATTTAATCTTAAAACCTAATATTTTCCGAGATATTAAGGTGTAAAAGGGGCCGGGCTGAAAAAAGGTATCGACAGCTTTAACTGGATAACCACGAAAGCTATAAATACCTATTCTAGGTACGAAATAATCTCCGGCGAATTTAGAACACTTGTACTTCTTTCTTTTCAAATTAACCCCTCTTAATATATATATAAAAAAAAAAAAATATATATATATATACAACGTGTCCCAGAAATCAACGTCAAGCCGAAAACGGGCAATAGGCCAAGTCGTGACAGTCATTAGAAAAACATTAAAAAAAATATTGGTCATGTACTTTTCAAATTTTATGGATTCAAAAATAAATCTCAAAAAGTGACACCCTGTGATGATTTTTCAAGTCCTGTGGCTACAAATATTAACTTTCCGTCAGTTTTTTTTCTGTGACGTATCCATGAATAATCCTTCTGTAAATTACAGTTAAAAGTTAAAACATAACTACCTCATTTTTAAATAAAATGTTAGATTTTTGCCCAACATTGAATTCAAAATTATTACATCACCCAACTTTAACCGCGTGTAGTGTAAAAAAAAAGTACTACACTATTTTGGCAAGTAACTTTAAAAGATGGCGCGTTTAGTCTGGATTCCAAAATGGTATGCCACTTTCTAATTGCTACTTCTTAATTGAGGAAAAAAAAAATTGTTAGTTTTAGGTAAGTTTGAAATAAAATTCAGTTGTTGGATTTCTTTAGTTATAATTTTTGTTAAATCAGATTTACCGAGTTTATATTAAATGTTCGAACTGTTTGCCTTCAGCTGCACATTTGGATATCTCTTACGATACATTCTCGCTGCAGCATTGGCGTTGCATAAGCATTCTCCATAAATGAGATGCATGTTGGCGTATTCCTGTGCGGTGTATCGAGATGGCATGATAACAAACTACACAAAATACGGGATTACGATTAAAACAAGTCCGGGGTCGTCAGAAACAGTGCAGATAAATCAAAATCACAATGCGAATGAAGTCCAATAAACAAAGCCACAGTTGTAAGTATGAAGTCACTACAAATACAAAAGGATGCTTAGAAAACGAAAGAGCGTAACGTGCTGCAGTATTGCACAATTTACCTAACGCATCCCTGTTTCGCCAGAGTGACGTCTCTATCTGTTTCACTCACACAGACGAAATTATGTGTCAATCCGTCTCGCTCTTAGATAAAAGTAGCGTCACTATCTATCTCGTAAGAGATACCCAAATGCTGAGCGTTATTCCGATCATCTAGTATTTATTAATTTGCAGCTGAAGGCAAACAGTTCGAACATTTAATATAAACTCGGTAAATCTGATTTAATAAAAATTATAACTAAAGAAATCCAACAACTGAATTTTATTTCAAACGCACCTAAAACTAACAAATAATTTTTTTTCCTCAATTAAGAAGTAGCAATTAGTAAGTGGCATACCATTTTGGAATCCAGACTAAACGCGCCATCTTTTAAAGTTACTTGCCAAAATAGTGTAGTACTTTTTTTTTACACTACACGCGGTTAAAGTTGGGTGATGTAATAATTTTGAATTCAATGTTGGGCAAAAATCTAACATTTTATTTAAAAATGAGGTAGTTATGTTTTAACTTTTAACTGTAATTTACAGAAGGGTTATTCATGGTTACGTCACAGAAAAAAAACGGACGGAAAGTTAATATTTGTAGCCACAGGACTTGAAAAATCATCACAGGGTGTCACTTTTCGAGTTTTTTTTTTGAATCCATAAAATTTGAAAAGTACATGACCAAAATTTTAATTTTTATTTTTCTAATGACTGTCACGACTTGGCCTATTGCCCGTTTTCGGCTTGACGTTGATTTCTGGGACACGTTGTATATATATAAGTAATTTAAATTCGGCTGGCCCGGCCCCTTTCAATCGCTAATATCACTCTCAATATCATATCAATTTCTTTAAGGCGGCGATCTTTGCATTCCTTTACAGCAGTACATCAATGCAGTTTGAGTCCTGTGTCTATCAGCCGTGTATTTGAGATGATAATTAAAATTTAAAATATGTTTGTATTTATTGATCGAGTGACCATCTGCCAAGTTTGAATTTTCAGGACATTATAAAATTTCATCAGAATTATTGAGTTATTTATTTATTCTTAATCCTTTATAACACCAGGACAAAAAAAACCGGCCAAGAGCATATCAGGCCATGCTCAGTATTATAGGGTTCCTAATTACAAACGAATAAAATCGAATATTAATCATTGCTATTTTAGTTTTTGCAAACAGCGCCACCTAGCGCTGAATTTAAGAAGCTAAATTGAAGAAGTGTGTCATATTAATATAACACAAAGTTACTTTTTGTGATTTTTTTGAATAAGAAGTAACAAAAGGTGCATTATTTGTTATTTGCTAAGATCATTTTTCTTTAAGGTCAATGATCTTTGAACTAGGACGTCTTAAGTATTTTGCAGTTTTCTCACTATAACTCAAAAGTTTATAATCACATTATTAATTTAATGTTTAGTTTAGTTCATAGGTCATTGACCTTACATAAAAATGATCTTAGCAAATAATGTTCTTTTAGTTATTTTCTATTTAAAAAAATCACATAAAGAAACTTTGTGTTATGTTGATAACACAAAGTAACAGCGCCACCTAGCGCGAATCGCTCGAATCTCTTCGAGTTCCCAAAACTGTTATAATTGTAAATCTAATTTTTGCGAATAATTACACTGAACCTGATTTATGCGCAGGCCGTTATTGTTATTATATAAAGGTCCAGACATTATCCATACTAGCTTAGTGTTCTGTAAGACAGGCCCGTTTTTTTAGGGTTCCGAAGTCCTACAAGGAACCCTTATAGTTTCGTCATGTCCGTCCGTCTGTCCGTCTGTCCGTCTGTCCGTCTGTCCGTCTGTCCGTCTGTCCGTCTGTCCTAATCCTTTACAGCTTAATAACTTCTACAGTCATGAACATAAGTAAATGAAATTTTTTTTAAAAATTGTTTACATATAGATCTCAATTTTAAAAGAATAAAAAAATCGTTTTTCCGTCTTTTAGGGGTGGCGTCCATACATGTGAAATGGAGAAAAAAAAATTTTTTTTCTCTGCACCCCCTCGTGTGGGATATCATTGAATAGGTCTACTAAAATGAAGGTAATGTTTCATACACCACTTTTTTATCAGGTGTACCATCTGCGAAATATAGCCCGCCAAAGTGGCTTGCAATGTGTCCCCCCCCCAGCCATTTCTAAACTATGCAACGTAGAAACTTATAATCTTCCACATTGATAGACCTTTGTAAAAACTCTCTTTTAAAATTATTTCGAGTATAATTTGATAATAAATTTTTGAGTTATAGAGAGAAAACTGAAAAATACTTAAAACGTCCTAGTTCAAAGGTCATTGACCTTAGAGAAAAATGATCTTAGCAAATAATGCTCCTTTAGCTACTTTCTATTTAAAAAAATTACAAAAAGTAACTTTGTGTTATATTGAAATGACAAACTTTTTAAATTTGGCGGTGTACAGCGCCATCTAGCGGCTAGTAGCAACACTATCTGAGTCGCTAATGCTGCCGTCTATTGCAAAACTAAAATAGCCATGATTATTATTTGATTCGTTTGTAATTACACCTACTTAAGGAACCCTATAATACTGAGCATGGCCCGACATGCTCTTGGCCGGTTTTTTACCTTACCTTTTTTAGGGTTCCGAAGTCCTACAAGGAACCCTTATAGTTTCGTCATGTCCGTCCGTCTGTCCGTCTGTCCGTCTGTCCTAATCCTTTACAGCTTAATAACTTCTACAATTTTAAACATAAGTAAATGAAATTTTGTTAAAAAATAGTGTACATATAGATCTCAATTTTAAAAGAATAAAAAAATCGTTTTTACGTATTTTAGGGGTGGCGTCCATACATGTGAAATGGGGATGCAAAATTTTTTTTCGCTGCACCCCCTCGTGTGGGGTATCATTGAATAGGTCTACTAAAATGAAGGTAATGTTTGATACACCACTTTTTTATCAGGTGTACCATCTGCGAAATATAGCCCGCCAAAGTGGCTTTCAATGTGTCCCCCCCCCTGCCATTTCTAAACTATGCAACGTAGAAACTTATAATCTTCCACATTGATAGACCTTTGTAAAAACTCTCTTTTAAAATTATTTCGAGTATAATGTGATTATAATTTTTTGAGTTATAGAGAGAAAACTGAAAAATACTTAAAACGTCCTAGTTCAAAGGTCATTGACCTTAGAGAAAAATGGTCTTAGCAAATAATGCTCTTTTAGCTACTTTCTATTTGAAAAAATCACAAAAAGGAACTTTGAAATGACAAACGTCTTAAATTTGGCTTCTTGAATTTATTTATTATTTATTTAACTGCCTCGTTGGTCTAGTGGTTGCAAGCGCGACTGCTGAGCGTGAGGTCCTGGGTTCGATTCCCGGGTCGGGCAAAGTGTTATTGGGTTTTTTCATTAGGAAATTCTCAGTAGCAGCCCGGAGTCTGGATTTGTGCCCGGTTGATGGCAATAGGCTCGCCCCCTATTACATGGGACTTACAACATAACTGGCGAAATGTGGGTGTACTATATACCTCTGCCTACCCCTTCGGGGAAATACAGGCGTGATGTTATGTTATGTTATGTTGAATTTATCGCTAGATGGCGCTACTAACAACACGCTCTGAGTCGCGAATGCTGCCGATTATTGCAAAAACTAAAATAGCCATGATTAATATTCGATTTGATTCGTTTGTAATTACACCTACTGAAGGAACCCTATAATACTGAGCATGGCCCGACATGCTCTTGGCCGGTTTTTCAACTTAATTTTGCCATCAATTAATAAGTCCCAAAACTTATCCGCGCCTATCAGTACATCAATGTCTGACGGCGAATGATAGTTTGGGTCAGCTAGTTGGACATTGTCCGGAATAATTATATTATTTACATTTATATTAAATACCGGTAGCTTGTTTGTTATACACGGCAGCACTAAACACTCAATGTGAGTGTGATAATGCTTAACTTTAGACTGTAATTGTATTTTTCTCCCACTTGCTTGGAAATTGGTACATTATTAAAAAAAAAAAAATACAACAATCGGCTCTTTTCCGTACGCAACGAAATAACAGGCTGGTAATATCCAACAGGACAATAATAGAAATTGCTGGACACTTTTTATTTTTTAAATTATGCTACCGAGGTTTTTAAGTACACACTTACGTAAATTAGGTGTTTTTAGGGACAAAATCTTTATCATTATACAGGCTGAATACGCATATTTTTTTTTTCAAAACTTTGAAAATTGAACAAGATCCGCGCGCGAGCGAATTGGTGTGAATGAAAATGAGATACTGTTGAATTAATTTGTGTTGTGTTTCCTCGCAAATGAGAGAAAAGTACTATACAAGTCTCGGCCGAAATAGCAATTAACGGCCTCGTTTAGTTAAAAAGCACTCGGCTTGCGCCTCGTCCTTTCAAAATCACTTACACTACACTTTTGGGGTGGGATTGGGATATACCTCCTAGCGGTTCACCCCGGGCAACGTCGTTACTATCACAGTGATGGCGGCTGAACGATCCCTCTTTTGCGGTGGTAGGATCCTTTGGGTCCGCCTGGCTCGCGACCACCCTCCCACTGTAGTCCAGTGCCAAACAGTTCGCTGTGTTCCACTGATCATGTGGGAGTGCCAGTGCCTTTGGTGTTAGTGTGGGTCCAGTTGCATTGTACAGAACTGGTCTCTGCCTCTAGGCGACGCTGTATCGAGCGACTCATCTCGGAGCCTAGCGGGATCCGAAGCACGGTCTTAGCCGTTGACCGACCGCAGTCAGTAGGGGGCCCAAGTAGCGCGCCAGCCACGTGCCAAAGGCTGCCCCGCCAACTTGCGAAAAATCCCGAGATGCTCCACCGTGCCAGTTGGCGACTGGACGGGAGGACCCGGTGGCCATCAACGGGGGGGTTCGGGCGTCCCCGCGGTCTCCGAATGAGTCCCTCATAGGTCGGCTTACCCAAAGAGTGTAGTGTAGTTTAACTGAGCAATGTCTCGGACCTTCACTAACACCACCAATACTCCAAAATAAAATATGAAAAGCAGAAAAAGGAATAAGGTTTGCAAACGGCTGCACTTCCTCCCACTGAAAGTGCACTCCACCAACATCAGGGGGTTGCACTCCAATCTCGACTCGGTCCACCACCACCTAGAGACTGCAAAGCCGCACCTACTCTTCCTCACGGAGACGCAGATAGCGACCCCGTCAGACGTTGCGTACCTCAACTACCCGGGATACTCGCTTGAGCATTTGTTCAAGCAGCACGCTGGGGTCTGTGCGTACGTACGCGATGACATCTGCTGTCGGCGTCTCCGCTGCTTTGAGGCGAAAGGCATTCCTGCCATATGGCTATTGGTGGATACTGGGGTGGAAAAAACAGTCTACAACTGTATCTACCGATCGCATTCCGGTAATCAGGAGACGACCAGGCTGTTTGACTATTTAACAAAGACGACAGATTTGGTCATACAGCGATATCCAACGGCGGAGCTTGTTTTCCTGGGGGATTATAATGCCCACCATAAAGACTGGCTGTACCCATACCGGGAAACTGACCATGCTGGACGTGAAGCGCGCAAATTTGCGTTATCGCTAGATCTTACCCAGCTGGTGAACCAAGCAACGCGTGTACCGGATATCGACAGCCATCAACCCAATTGCCTGGACCTTCTGCTGACAACAGATCCACACAGACACTCAGTATCAGTCTCAGCACCGCTGGGAACGTCTGACCACTGTGTGGTGAAATCCGTGTCGATATGCTCCCCTCAGGATAACAGCCCTAGAGGCACGAGGCGAGTGTGGCGATACGAGTCAGCAGATTGGGATGAGATGCGTCACTTTTTTGCATCTTACCCTTGGCGGCAAGTGTGCTTCTCTTCCAGCGACCCGACTATCTGCGCTGATGCTGTCACTGACGTGATACGGCAGGGAATTGAGTATTTTATTCCGTTCTCTGACATACCACTCGGACACAAAGCCCGACCTTGGTACAACGCGGACTGTGCTAGAGCTGAGGCTCGCAAAGAGTCCGCTTACCAATCTTGGGTCAAAGCTCGTGACTGCAAGGACAGACGTCGGAAAGTGCGTGAAAAGAAGAGAGCCTTTAATACTGCCGCCAAGTCCTGCAAGCGGGTACTACGAAAGGCCCGTTTCGACCATGTTGGGCATATAGGGGCCAAGTTAGCTTCATACCCTCCAGGTAGCAAGCAGTTCTGGTCCCTGTCTAAATCGGTCGAGACGAACTTCTGTCGTCCTTTGCTGCCTCCAATGCAGAAACCTGATGGATCACTGGCTTACTCCGCAACAGAAAAGGCAAATTTATTTGCATCTTTGTTTGCGAGCAATTCGCGTCTCGACTCTGGCTCAAAACTACCACCATCTATTCCTCACTGCGATTTTTCATTCCCGAATATCGCTATTCACACTAAAGAGGTTCGAAGAGCGCTTTTCTGTCTTGATGTGAATAAGGCCAGTGGACCCGACGGTATTTCTGCAAGGGTTCTCAGGCAATGTGCACCTGAGTTGTCTCCTGTACTGACACGCCTGTACCGCCTCTCTCTTAGTCAGAGGACTGTGCCCAAGTCCTGGAAGCTTGCAAATGTACAGCCAGTACCCAAGAAGGGTGACCGTGCTGACCCGGCCAATTACAGACCAATCGCCATCACCTCCATACTGTGTAAAGTTATGGAAAGGTTACTGAACAACAAGTTGCTGGCATACCTAGAAGACAATGATCTTCTCAGTGATCGTCAATATGGCTTTCGTCAGAAACGATCAACTGGTGATCTTCTTGTGTTCGTCACGCACTGTTGGGGCGAAGCTATCGAGAAACATGGCGAAGCCTTAGCTGTGTCTTTGGATATCTCGAAAGCTTTCGACCGGGTTTGGCACGCAAGTCTGCTGAACAAGCTTCCAGCGTACGGCATCCCACCTGACTTTTGCACATGGATAGCTGACTTTTTGAGTGAACGGTCCATTCGAGTGGTCATTGACGGCTGCTCCTCTGCCCTCTTGGCTATAAATGCCGGAGTTCCTCAAGGGTCTGTTCTCTCTGCGACACTTTTCCTGCTTCACATAAATGACCTACTTCAGTTAGGTCTTATTGGCTACGCAGATGACAGTACTATCACAGAGAGATACCTGTCCAGTGTGAGAGCCAACCAACGGGAAATCTGTTCTCTACGACAGGCCATGATAGAGCGGACTAATTCGACCTTAAATCTCGTTTCCCAGTGGGGAGATGACAATTTGGTCAATTTTAATGCCTCTAAAACTCAGGCGTGTCTTTTTACCGCTAAACGGAGTCCAATGCACCTGGCTCCTACTTTCCAAAGTACACCTATTAGCATCGCTGACCACCTAGACCTTCTTGGCATGGAGTTGACAACTAACCTCAACTTCGGCACCACAATCGAGGCAAAGGCTCAAACTGCGGCCAAAAAGTTGGGCATTCTTAACAAGGTGAAGCGATACTTCACTCCTGGACAGCTTTTCACTTTATATAAAGCTCAAGTCCGATCGTGTATGGAGTATTGCAGTCACTTATGGGATGGCTCCGCCAAATACCAGCTTGCGGCTCTTGACTCGATTCAACGCAGAGCTGAGAGGCTAATTGGTGATGAACTGCTAGCAAAATCTAAGCTACAAAGCTTACCCTATAGACGCACAGTTGCTTGTTTGTCGGTGTTCTACAGGCTGTACTTTGGAGAGTGTGCGCACGAGCTCCATGAGCTTATTCCGCCATCTCCTTTCTTTCATCGGACTACACGACGCACTGCAGGATATCATCCACATTTGGTAGAAATCCCTCCTATCAGGACCAAGCGCTTTGAGAACTCTTTCATAATGCGCACAGCCAAGTTGTGGAATTCACTGCCGGCATCTGTATTTCCGGGCACTTATAACCCTAACGCCTTTAAAGCTGGAGTGAATCGGCACCTAATAGGTTTGCTCGCTCCATCGTCGACCACATCCTGACAAAGCTGTCTAGATTGCGGTCAAGAGCAGATCTATTTATCATAAAAAAAAAAAAAAAAAAAAACTTTGGAAATACTCGGCTTCGCCTCGTACTTCCAATATTACTCGGCCGTAAATTGCTTCATTTCAGGCCTCGACAGTAATGTACTATTACAAGTGTGGGTAGACTGTGCGATTGTATGACCCACACCCGTAACTTGACAATTGAAACCCATACTGACCTTGCTCTTAATAATAAGTTTCTGACTGTATGCAACTCTAGATTTAAGGGACTTTACTCATGGCGCGACGCGACGCTGAATTGAATCGATTGCCGATATCGGTCAGATATCGCAACAACATGTGTTCGAAGAAAATGTATTGAAAATCGCAAATGTCTTCAGACAAGATCGCTTGGATTGACGATATCGCTCACAGATCTGCTCGATATCGAATTGCATGTCCGTTCTAATGACCTGCGATCCTATTTCAAATAAATGTACGGGGGCGTGCGAGCGCTGGCACTTGTTTCGACTTGCACGTGATTCTCTGTTCGGGTTAACGATGAGCGACTTCTGTGTTGGAAATATTTTTGGTATCAATTAGAACGTACGTACAACTCGAGTCGACAATCGATGCGATATCGCTCGCATCGCGTCGCGTCATGAGTAAAGTCCCTAAGAGTAATTGCTGTTTAAATAAATGTATAAAAATAAATAAAAAATATATTAATTAATAAATGTTTATTTTGAGTCCCACGTCCAAGCTATACATATAATAAGCCCCTCGGTTATTTAACAATACTTATGATAAATAATGTCCTGAAAATTTGCATTTGACTGATGGTCACTCGACCAGTACATTTTTAAATATTGATTATCGTCTCAAATACAAGGCTGATAGACCCAGGACTCAAACTGTATTGATGTACTGCTTTATAGGAATGCAAAGATCGCCGTCTTAAAGAAATTGATATGATATTGAGAGTGATATTAGCGATTGAAAGGGGCCGGGCCAGCCGAATTTAAATTTTATATACCAGGCCCCTCAGAAAGTATTGCGAAAAAAAGTTTTTATATATGGGAGACTGGCCAGTTATAATGTTTTTCGAAAATATGATTATTTATAAGTAAAAATAAGTAAGTTCCAATTTCAAAATTTCCCTCCACATTTTTTGCGAGTTAATTCAAAGTATTGTGTCTCACTGAAATATGGATCTGCGCCGGGAACATTTTAGAGCTATGATTTTATACGATTTCAAGTGTCGCCTGAAACCGGATGAATCGTACGATAGACTTCAAATGGCATTCATGGATGAAGGCCCTTCCAAGGCAACCGTGTATCGTTGGTATAACGAATTCAAGCGCGGTCGACCAACTTTGGGGGATGACGAAAGAAGCGGTCGCCCTTTGACGGCTGTTACCGAAGAAAACGTGCTAGCAGTGAAAAATGTAATCCAAGACAATAGGCGAATTACATATCAGGAGATTCAACACATATTGAAGATTGGATCGGGAAGCGTTCACGAGATTCTACACAGCCATCTTCGCGTGAGGAGGATAGTATCACGCTGGGTGCCGCACAACCTCACCGATGCTCAGAAGCAGGCCCGGGTGGAATGGTGCCGTGCTATGCTTAACAAATTTGAAGCAGGCTCGTCTCGGCGTGTTTACGACATCGTTACAGGTGATGAGTCCTGGATTTATCAATACGACCCAGAAACCAAGCGCCAGTCGACTGTTTGGGTGTTTCAAAATGAGCCAACGCCTACCAAAGTGAAGCGATCTAGAAGCGGGGGTAAGATTTTGATCGCTAGCTTTTTTAATTTGACTGGCCACTTGGTATCAATTCCCTTACGGGATCAAAGAAGCATTAATGCCGAATGGTATACTACCAAATGTTTGCCAGAAGTTTTCTCTGTTATAAGCAACAAGCGACCAAACACAGGGCTCCGCGGGCTACTGCTCCACCACGACAATGCACCTGCGCACACCGCACTCAAAACGAGGGACTTCCTGGACAGCACGCCAGTCAAACTCCTGGGTCACCCTCCTTACAGCCCTGATCTAGCACCGTGTGACTTCTTTTTATTCCCAAAAATAAAAAATCAGCTCAAAGGGATACAATTTTCGTCGCCGGAAGATGCGCTGGCTGCGTTCGAGCAGGCTGTAAACGAGGTGTCTGCGGCGGACTGGAAAAAGTGTTTTGAAAACTGGTTTAGGCGCATGAATCTTTGTATAGAGGCTGGTGGAAAGTACTTTGAAAAGATTTGATAAAAATATATGTACGTATAGAACAATTTTTTTTAGTTTCGCAAAACTTTCTGAGTGTCCCACGTATGTATGTATTAAGAGGGTTTAATTTGAAAAGAAAGAAGTACAAGTGTTCTAAATTCGCCGGAGATTATTTCGTACCTAGGATAGGTATTTATAGCTTTCGTGGTTATCCAGTTAAAGCTGTCGCTACTTTTTTTCAGCCCGGCCCCTTTTACACCTTAATATATCGGAAAATATTAGGTTTTAAGATTAAATTAAGCACTATGTACGTGTATTTTACGGAGTACATCCCTTCTGTGGCACCACTTTCTCAGCAAGTTTGGTAGTTGTCGTGGTACAGACGGGGCCGGGCTGAAAACGTCAGGCTGGCCCGGCCCCCTTCAAATGCTTTTATTTTTTTGGTATTAGAGCGGTACATTGAAAATGTAGTAAGTACAAATGTTTCTGAAGAGGAGTACATTCGGATAATACATACCTCGCGACCTAAAGCCCCGGGGCCGGGCCAGCCTGACGCACGTCATATGTGGTCAGTGGTCAAGTTTCGTAAGGGCTTGGAAAAAAATGCAGTAATAGCAGAATTGGGAGCACTTTGATTTAAGTAATTTTCTACATTTATATCGTGTTGTTGTTGGTCCGGAAAGTAACATAAGCTACTTATATACAGGTAGTCCCATTGCGAAAGTGTGTTTGTTGGTTTGTATCCCTTTCACGCAGTAACGGAGCAACATATCAACATCCGGTTAAATTACAGTCTCATGAGACTTTCCATCTTCATGTCTTAGTTTGGCTAACCAGTAACTCAGTTTGGATCTAGACTCTCCATGATGGATCTATTGAGAATTATTTTTCACATTAGAACCAATTTTTGAAGAAGTGTATCTATTGAGAACTTTATTTCTCGTTAGATCTATTGTGTAGATCTATGAGATCCATGATGGTTCTATCGAGAAAGAAACAAAATCTTTATTAATTGAAGTTTTCTCGCTTTTCCAATGTCAAAAATCTTGTTGTATTTATTTCTAGACTACTCAGGCAATGATTGAATGCGAAGCTCCAGGTGTGCTAGTAAATGAAAACTCTTAGACTGTATTTCAGGACTGGTTGAATTTTTTTGTTGAGGTGGTATAAAGGATTAAGAATAAATAAATAATAATAAATAACTCAATAATTATGATAACATTTAATAATGTCCTGAAAATTCGAACTTGACAGATGGTCACTCGATCAATAAATACGAACATATTTTAGACTAGCTGTGCCCGCGACTCCGTCCGCGTGGATGTCGGAAAATAACATCGTGTCATAATTATGAACACAATATCTTCAAATATAAGTGCCTACACAGACGATTACACTATTTACCAACCATACTATATTTTGTTTTTACAACCAACCGGCTAAGGTGATGGAATTTCATGGAGTTAGCCCTAAACTAAAAATATTTAATTCATCGTCCGGCGTACCCTGGGCAGTCAGCTCCGCTACCAACCTGCTGACTGGCTAATCTTTTGCCCACGGCATGAGCTATTATTCGCCAACCCGCCTGCCAAGCGTGGCGATTATGGCATATACCCCTCTTTTGGGGGTGGCCTATGTCCAGCAGTGGACGTCTTTCAGCTGAAATGATGAGCTATTATCATTATGTAGCTCATGTCGACACGATAGAAGAAGAAGAAGCCCTAAACTCCCTCATTCTGAGCAGACGCTCGTGCCCAGCAGTGGGAAGTAATTGGGCTGATTATGTTATTCTATAACACTAACCACATCTCTTCTTATGGTGAGAAGAGGCCCGTGTCCAGCAGTGGGACTGTAATGGGCTGGTAATGTTATGTTATTCTAGAATACTAATAATATCCAGTTCATTAACTCTTCTCATTTTGAGAAGAGGGCCATAGATAGATAGATAGATAGAATATTCTTTATTGTACACCAATAACATTATTAAACTTAGGACTAACATGTAAAATAAGGGTACATTGGCGGTCTTATCGCTAATAGCGATATCTTCCAGACAACCTTTGGATGGACAAGGAAGACGTGAAAAATAGATGGGGGCAGTATGTGGTGCACTTTCATAAAGTTTACTAATATTTAATATAATAAATAAATAAATATTTACCTACCATAGGAAATATTACATGTATAAATATTTAAAATAAATTCTAATATATATCCATAAATATATACCAAATATATACAATATATACACATGTAACAACAAATAATATTCTTTAATAAATAACGAAATAAATACGTGTATGTACCAGTGATAACAGTTTATACAGAGAGATAATGTTCCTTTACAAGTTTTTTAAAAGAAGCTAGCGACTGAGCACGTCTTATAGGCACAGGTAACGCATTCCATAAACGAGCAGCTTGGACTGTAAAAGATTTGTCATAGAATATAGTTGAATGTGCTGGCATCTGAAGTCTGAAGTTTTCCGATGATCTTAAGTATCGAGTATGTGTCATGAAGGAACATAAAACGTTCTTTGAGATAAATGGGGGTTTTAGGATTAAACAGAGTACTGTAGAGAAGTGATAAAATATGAGTATTCCGGCGAAGCCGTATTGGAAGCCACTTGAGCTTAGTGCGAAATTCGGAAACGTGATCATATTTGCGCAAGCCAAATATAAATCTGATACAAAAATTTTGGAGTCGCTCAAGCTTGTCTAATTGTGCCTGTGTAAGATCTAGATAGCTGGCATCGGCATAGTCAAGGATTGGAAGACGAAGGGATTGGGCAAGCGCAGTTTTGGTATTAGTTGGGAGGAAATTGCGTAATCTCCTCAAGGATCCCGCTGATGCAAACAATTTGCGACTGAGTTCTTGCAGCTGATGACCCCAAGAGAGGTTTCTGTCAATGTGGATCCCGAGGTTTTTGACTGAGTCACTTACAGGTATTGTGGTACCATCAAATATAATTTGTGGAAGTTGTGACCAGTCGATTCTGGAAGTCAGCCAAGGGCTGCCGACAACAATGACTTGAGTTTTCGTAGGGTTAATCTTTAACCCGTGCGCTGTACTCCATTCGGATATACGGGCTAAATCTGTATTTATCATTTTAAAAGCTTCCGACAGTTCTTTTAAAGGTGCTTGCGAATATATTTGCAAGTCATCTGCATAAAGGTGGTAGGATGAGAGAAGTTGATTTGAGATTGAATTGATGAATATTGCGAAAAGTAAAGGAGAAAGAACGCCCCCCTGCGGTACACCGGCAGAAGTATTACACCATGAAGAAAAACTTCCCTCAATGGAGATACGCTGTCGGCGACCACACAGGTAACTATGAAACCAATCAATTGCCGTTGGAGATATGTTGAGAGAGCGCAGTATGCCAAGCAGGATATCGAAATCGACGGTGTTAAAGGCGTTGCTAAAATCGAGTAAGGAAAGTACCGTCAGATTTCCATTTTCCATACCCAGCCTGATGTCATCCGTAATGTGAACTAGGGCTGAGACAGTGCTGTGTCCAGGTCGAAACCCAGATTGGAAAGGATTATGGAGGTTGTTTTTACAAAGGAAAGCACTAAGCTGGTTATGGATAAGGCGTTCAAGGACTTTGGAGAGGAATGGCAATATAGATATAGGACGATATTCAGAAAATGATGAGGGATTGGACTTTTTAGGCAATGGAGTTATTTGAGCATCTTTCCATATCGTTGGAAAAACACCACAAGATACAGAGTAATTAAGGATATGACAGATAACGGGAAGGATTTCGTCAAGGACAGGAAGTATCATCTTACGGCTGACACAGTCGCTTCCAACCGCGTTGGATGTGATTGACACTGTGCTCTTCTCAACATCACAAGCAGAGAATTGATTAAAGACAAAAGGTGAGTGATCGGGAGTTGGAAAAGATGAAAGGTGATTAATTGTACTAGTTTTAATGGCGCTATTGCAATTGGACGAAAAGGAGAAATGTTGATTCAACAACTCGATGTCTAAGTCTTTGGGGATAGAATCTTGGCGCGATTTTCCAATTCCCATTGAGTTAAGAAATTTCCAAACTTTAGCTGGATCATCGTTTTCTACGGAGTCATGAATATGGCGGCGTTGAGCATCCCTACACACCTTATTGCAGTGATTTCGGATTTTCACATATTTATCACGGTTCAAAGAGGTAGACCTGCATTTATATTTGAACTTCGCAGCAGCTTTCTTCTGCATAGTAGCTTTGATTTCGTTAGTCAGCCACGGTGCCGGGACGTGTTTTATTTTTACAGGACGAACAGGAGCATGGACGTCGTATAGCTGAATAAGGCACTTATTGAGAAGATTTACTTTAGTATCGATCGACTCAGTAGTCACAAGATCTGTCCAGTCAATGTTGCCGGCATCCTCCCGGAGGTTTTCAAGATTCATGCCACCAAAATTGCGTTGCAGGAGTATTTTAGGTTTTGCCTTAGGTGGGCGAATTTTGTAAGAAAGGGAAATCAAGTCATGGTAAGAGAAAATGTCAGCTGCGCATTGACCATGTTTAGCGACGTGCTGAGCTGAAGAAACAAGGATTAGATCAATAAGTGAAGGAATACAGTTGGGAAAATGATGTGTGGCATTTAGAGGGAGAATAGACAGGTTAGAAGATTGTACAATGGATCGAAGTGAGGAACAGCGAGAGTCGTTTTTAAGAAGACAAGTATTGAAATCCCCCATTAGGATAGTATGACTGTAAGAAGGAATAAGGTTTTCTAAGATGTTTTCAAGAGAGGAAAAGTAGTTGATACTAGCGGAAAAAGAATAGTAAACACCAAGTAAAATTTTCAATTGATGAAGATTCAATTCTAAGAAGATATGTTCACCAGCATTCGACGGGGGTGGCTGTGCTGACATATTAACAACAGAAAAAGGAATGTTTTCCCGAAGATTAATGGCAACACCGCCACCACGTCTAACTGTACGATCATTTCTGATTAGATTAAATCCAGGTAAAGAATAAGAAGTAGAAGGGAGGCAAGGATTCAGCCACGATTCAGAAACAAGGATTGCATGAATGTTCTTACAGTCAAGATTTGCCAGCATATCTTGAAAATGGGCCGGAATACTTTGTGCATTTATATGGACTACATTGAAATTATTTTGAACATCGGAAAAATGAGAATCCAGCGTATCACCAAGTGACGGAATGCTAATAAAACTGTCGTCATCACTGCAAGCTGTTACGAAACTATCACTGTCACTGATACTACTACAATAAGACATAGGTACCTACAGATTAAAATAAATAAATAACAATACTTATATATATATGTATATATATATATAAACAAAAATAAGAAATATAAAAATATAAATAAAAAGTAATAAAAAAACTAACTGAAATAAAAATTATTTCCACCTGCCAGTTGTGTTTACATAAAACAGAAACCTTAACTACATACACACCGCTACACGTCCGGGCATTGATTACTTACCAAGGATAAAAGTTACAGTTTGACTGACATAAAAGTGTAAAATAATTAAATAATATCCATACAAAAATGAGGTCACAACTAGTCATATATTAAAAAGTTTCAGAAGACAATAAAAGAACTACAGTTTGACTGACATAAAAGAGTAAAATAAATAAATAATATAATATTCATACAAAATTGAGAGCACTACTAGTCAAAGGTACATAAAAAGTTTTAGAACTTAGAACACAATAAAAGAATAATATATAATAATATTATGTGTATTGGCAACACTGTAATCATGTCTTGTCTCTGGCCTACCAGAGACAACCATGTCCACAATGTCGCAAATTCTGCAAAAACGTAATACGGAACGCAACATTTGACATTTGCGTTGGTATTCCTATATGTCAAAAATATGTGATAGAAGGTGACAGTGACGTGACATTATTTTATAAACAAAAATAATCATATTAAAGGGTGTTTGGAAGAAATAAATTAATAAACAAGATTCATGGGTAGGAATGACAGTCAGAAAGTAAAATAAGAAGGTACAGACACATAGTTAAAAAGAACTAATTACCCGGACGGAGCATGAGCACAAATAACATTGGATGCAAAATCACTTTTTGTTAGCGCACGCTCGCTTTTTCCTCGGTGCAGCTGGAGATGGAGTCTGCCTATCAGTGACCTGCTTTTCAATGTCAGGCTCAGGTTCCGTAATCTTATTGAGCTCGCTGTGGGTGCTAATGCGATGACGGGTACCATCCGACCCCAGGAAATGAATGAAGCCCTGCTTAGTCCAGCAGTTGGTCACGCCGAACTTGTCACGTGCAGCCATGAATACTTGATGCCTTGATCTAGTCAAAAATTCGCTGAGGGTTATGCCAGTACCTTTTAACTTAGTTTTTGCAAACCAAATTTTGTCCCGGAGATCGACTTCTTGGAACTTTACCAGTATGGGTCTAGGTTTGCTTGCATCAGTTTGACGCCCCATTCTATGGCACCGCCGGATGTTGCTGACAGTGAAGCCCTCCACTTTGAGACGACCCTGCACAACTTTAGCCACCACCTGTGCTGTGTCCTCTTTGCTCTGCTCCTCAGTGACACCATGCAACAGAAGCATTTTTCTGCGCCCCCGCATCTCCAGAGTGTCCAGATCTCGTCCAAGCGCCTCCATCTGAGTCTGCAGGCAGTGCAGTGCGTCCAATACAAAATTTTTGTAACATGTGAAGTCTGCTGCCAAGTCAGCAACAGTGGTTGATGCAACAGGAGCCTTTTGGAGTTCAGCCTCGAATTTGGACATTCTGTCCTGAAATTGTGTCATCAATTCGGACATTGATCCTTTCAGTGATTCCATTGTTGCACAAGTGTAGTTTTCGGTGAATCAATGTTGGAGATAACACTCACCAGCAGGTATTAGTTATTACCTAGTAAGTTCCATATAAAATACTATAATTATATTACTTCTTTCTATTTATTTCTTAATTTTCAAATGAGATTAACTTTTTCGCCACTTACTGGCACAACTACCCACCGCCGAAGCCATACCCAGTAGTGGGACAGTAATGGGTTGACTACTTTATGTTATTCTATATTTTCTAGTTTCTTAACTCTTCTCGTTCCGAGAAGAGGTCCGTGCCCAGCAGTGGGGCAGTAGGTAATGAGCTGATTATGTTATGATAATCTATTATACTAACAATATCCAGTTCCTTAACTCTTCTCATTCCAAGAAGAGGGCCATGCCCAGCAGCGGGACAGTGATGGGCTATGTTATGTTATTCTATATTTTCTATAATACTAATAGAACCCAGTTGTATTTTTAGGAACCTGCAACCTGCATCCAACCAACAATCATGACCTCTACTTTGTATGCAACTCAATACAATAGAGGGGTCAAGCTGTATCGCAGGATCTACTCAACCGATTCTGATAAAACATACCCTATATTTTAAGTTAGACTAATACCAATACAAATGCTAAGTTTCATTACGATCCGTTCAGCCGTTTTCACGTGATGAGGTAACAAACAGACAGACAGACAGACAGACAGACAGACAGACAGACATAAATTTTTTAAACGATGGATTCGTGTTCTATAGCTTATTTCTAGTCCCCCTAGCCAGTTTTCGCGAAAAAAAACTCAATGTACAGACTTTTTGAACTTTACAGTTTTATTATAGTATATAGATTTCAATTATCGTCTCAAATACACGGCTGATAGACACAGGACTCAAACTGCATTGATGTACTGCTGTATAGGAATGCATAGATCGCCTTCTTAAAGAAATTGATATGATATTGAGAGTGATATTAACGACTAAAACTTTTTAACAAAAAATAAAACCGACTTCAAAAACCTTAACTAAAAAGTAAAAAATAATCATTGTATGTATTTTAAAATCTTAACATAAACAACATTTTTAAGGCGGCGCGTGGTTGTCGCTTTGCGTCATGTAATGTACAGTTGAGCGCAATATCTATAGTAAAAACAGTTTATGTGAACGTACATGAAAATCACGCGCCGCCTTCAAAATGTTGTTTATGTTAAGATTTTAAAATACATACAATGATTATTTTTTACTTTTTAGTTAAGGTTTTTGAAGTCGGTTTTATTTTTTGTTAAAAAGTTTTTATTTCATACTTTTTAGTTGAGGGTTGATTCATAAATGTTTATATGACCAATTTGAGAATATATTTTTTATTAACCTTTGCTATCCCACTGCTGGGCAAAGGTCTCGCTCATATTCTTACAAACATCCAATCACTATCGTGAAAAAAAAAACACGCATATCGACCAAGAATTCTCAGAAAAACGAACCAATGAGCAGATCATCTAGATAGGCGAAGCTATAATAAACTGATTTATTGAAGCTAGTTAAAAAACTACTCAACTTAAGTCAATAAAATTTATATGGGACCACCGCGCGGACTTTCTCTACCAAATAAAAAAACAACCACGTAAATCGGCCCACAAATCTCGGAGTAATGGGTGTACATAAATGAAAAATATGTACATTTTTTATGTGCACCTACCGCATGTCGTCTTGTTGCCCCACTATCCCACTGCCCCGCTGCCCCGCTGCCCCGCTGCCCCACTGCTCCGCTGCCCAGCTGCCCCGCTGCCCCACCACCCCGCTGCCCAGCTGCCCCACTGCCCCGCTACACCACTGCCCCGCTGCCCCGCTACCCCACAGCCCCACTGCCCCGCTGCCCCACTGCCCAGCTGCCCCAATGCCACACTGCCCCGCTGCCCCGCTACCCCACGGCCCCGCTACCCCACTGCCCCACTGCCCCGCTGCCCCGCTGCCCAGTTGCCCCGCTGCCCCACTGCCCCGCTGCCCAGCTGCCCCACTGCCCCGCTACACCACTACCCCACTGCCCCGCTGCCCCGCTATCCCACTTCCCCGCTACCCCGCTGCCCTGCTGCCCCGCTGCCCCACTGCCCTGCTGCCCCGCTACCCCACTGCCCCACTTCCCCGCTACCCCGCTGCTCCACTGCCCAGCTGCCCCGCTGCCCACTGCCCCGCAGCCCCGCTACACCACTGCCCCGCTTCCCCTCTGCCCCACGGCCCCGCTGCCCCACTGCCACGCTACCCCACTGCCCCGCTACCCCACTGCCCCACTTCCTCGCCACCCCGCTGCTCCACTGCCCAGCTGCCCCGCTACCCCATTGCCCCACTGCCCCGCTGCCCCGCTACCTCACTGCCCCACTGCCTGCCCTGCTGCCGCACTCCCCTACAGCCCCGCTGCCCCGCTACCCCACTGCCACGCTACCCCACTGCCTCGCTGCCCAGCTGCCCCACTGCACCACTACACCACTGCCCCACTGCCCCGCTGCCCCGCTACCCCACTTCCCCACTGCCCCACTACACCGCTGCCCCGCTGCCCAGCTGCCCCACTGCCCCGCTACCTCAATGTCTCACTGCCCCGCTGCCCCACTATCCCAATGCCCCATTTCCTGCCCCGCTGCCCCCCACTGCCCCACTACCCCACTGCCCCGCTACCTCAAAGCCCCGCCGCCCCACAGCCCCGCTGCCCCACTATCCCACTAACCTGCTCCACCGCTACCCCACTGCCCCATTATCACACTGCCACACAGCCTGCCCCGCTGCCACACTGCCCCGCTGCCCCACTGCCCCGCTTCCCCACTGCCCCGCTGCCCCACTGCCCCACTGCCCCGCTGCCCCACTGCCCCGGCACACCACTGCCCCGCTGCCCCATTGCCTCGCTGCCCCACTGCCCCACTGCCCAGCTGCCACACTGCCCCACAGCCAGCCCCGCTGCCCCACTGCCCCGCTGCCCCGCTGCCCCGCTTACCCACTGCCCCGCTGCCCCACTGCCCCACTGCCCCACTGCCCCGCTGCCACACTGCCCCGGCACACCACTGCCCCGCTGCCACATTGCCTCGCTGCCCCACTGCCCCACTGCCCCACTGCCCAGCTGCCACACTGCCCCGATGCCCCACTATCCCACTGCCCCACTGCCCCGCTGCCCCGGTAACCCACTGCCCCTCTGCCCCTCTGCCCCACTATCCCACTGCCCTACTGCCACGGGAACCCACTGCAACGCTGCCCCACTGCCCCGCTACCCCACTGCCCCACTGCCCCGCAGCCCCACTATCCCACTGCCCCACTGCCTGCCCCGCTGCCGCACTCCCCTACTGCCCAGCTGCCCCGCTACCCCACTGCCCCGCTGCCCCGCTGCCCCACTGCCTCGCTGCTCCGCTTCCCCGCTGTCCCGCTGCCTCGCTGCCCCGCTGCCCCACATCTCCACTGCCCCACTGCCCCACTACACCACTGCCCCGCTGCCCCGCTACCCCACAGCCCCACTGCCCCGTTGCCCCACTGCCCAGCTGCCCCAGTGCCACACTGCGCCGCTGCCCCGCTGCCCCACTGCCCCACTGCCCCGCTGCCCAACTGCCTAGTTGCCCCGCTGCCCCACTGCCCCGCTGCCCAGCTGCCCCACTGCCCCGCTACACCACTACCCCACTGCCCCGCTGCCCCGCTATCCCACTTCCCCGCTACCCCGCTGCCCAGCTGCCCCGCTGCCCCACTGCCCTGCTGCCCGGCTACCCCACTGCCCCACTTCCCCGCTACCCCGCTGCTCCACTGCCCAGCTGCCCCGCTGCCCCACTGCCCCGCAGCCCCGCTACACCACTGCCCCGCTACCCCTCTGCCCCACGGCCCCGCTGCCCCACTGCCCCGCTATCCCACTGCCCCGCTACCCCACTGCCCCACTTCCCCGCCACCCCGCTGCTCCACTGCCCAGCTGCCCCGCTGCCCCGCTACCCCATTGCCCCACTGCCCCGCTGCCCCGCTACCTCACTGCCCCACTGCCTGCCCTGCTGCCGCACTCCCCTACTGCCCCGCTGCCCCGCTACCCCACTGCCACGCTACCCCACTGCCTCGCTGCCCAGCTGCCCCACTGCACCACTGCCCCACTACACCACTGCCCCACTGCCCCGCTGCCCCGCTACCCCACTTCCCCACTGCCCCACTACACCGCTGCCCCGCTGCCCAGCTGCCCCACTGCCCCGCTACCTCACTGCCCCACTGCCTGCCCTGCTGCCGCACTCCCCTACTGCCCCGCTGCCCCGCTACCCCACTGCCACGCTACCCCACTGCCTCGCTGCCCAGCTGCCCCACTGCACCACTGCCCCACTACACCACTGCCCCACTGCCCCGCTGCCCCGCTACCCCACTTCCCCACTGCCCCACTACACCGCTGCCCCGCTGCCCAGCTGCCCCACTGCCCCGCTACCTCAATGTCTCACTGCCCCGCTGCCCCACTATCCCAATGCCCCATTTCCTGCCCCGCTGCCCCCCACTGCCCCACTAACCCACTGCCCCGCTACCTCAAAGCCCCGCTGCCCCACAGCCCCGCTGCCCCACTATCCCACTGCCCCGCTCCACCGCTACCCCACTGCCCCATTATCACACTGACCCTTAGCCTGCCCCGCTGCCCCACTGCCCCGCTGCCCCACTGTTCCGCTTCCCCACTGCCCCGCTGCCCCGCTGCCCCACTGCCCCACTGCCCCACTGCCCCGCTGCCCCACTGCCCCGGCACACCACTGCCCCGCTGCCCCATTGCCTCGCTGCCCCACTGCCCCACTGCCCAGCTGCCACACTGCCCCACAGCCTGCCCCGCTGCCCCACTGCCCCGCTGCCCCACTGCCCCGCTTCCCCACTGCCCCGCTGCCCCACTGCCCCACTGCCCCGCTGCCCCACTGCCCCGGCACACCACTGCCCCGCTGCCCCATTGCCTCGCTGCCCCACTGCCCCACTGCCCAGCTGGCACACTGCCCCACAGCCAGCCCCGCTGCCCCACTGCCCCGCTGCCCCGCTGCCCCGCTTACCCACTGCCTCGCTGCCCCACTGCCCCACTGCCCCACTGCCCCGCTGCCACACTGCCCCGGCACACCACTGCCCCGCTGCCACATTGCCTCGCTGCCCCACTGCCCCACTGCCCCACTGCCCAGCTGCCACACTGCCCCGATGCCCCACTATCCCACTGCCCCACTGCCCCGCTGCCCCGGTAACCCACTGCCCCTCTGCCCCTCTGCCCCACTATCCCACTGCCCCACAGCCTGCACCGCTGCCCCTCTGCCCCGCTTCCCCACAGGCCCGCTTCCCCGCTGCTCCAATGTCCCGCTGCTCCGCTTCCCCGCTGTCCCGCTGCCTCGCTGCCCCGCTGCCCCACATCTCCACTGCCCCACTGCCCCGCTGCCCAGTTGCCCCGCTGCCCCACTGCCCCGCTGCCCAGCTGCCCCACTGCCCCGCTACACCACTACCCCACTGCCCCGCTGCCCCGCTATCCCACTTCCCCGCTACCCCGCTGCCCAGCTGCCCCGCTGCCCCATTGCCCTGCTGCCCGGCTACCCCACTGCCCCACTTCCCCGCTACCCCGCTGCTCCACTGCCCAGCTGCCCCGCTGCCCCGCAGCCCCGCTACACCACTGCCCCGCTACCCCTCTGCCCCACGGCCCCGCTGCCCCACTGCCACACTGCGCCGCTGCCCCGCTGCCCCACTGCCCCACTGCCCCGCTGCCCCGCTGCCCAGTTGCCCCGCTGCCCCACTGCCCCGCTGCCCAGCTGCCCCACTGCCCCGCTACACCACTACCCCACTGCCCCGCTGCCCCGCTATCCCACTTCCCCGCTACCCCGCTGCCCAGCTGCCCCGCTGCCCCACTGCCCTGCTGCCCGGCTACCCCACTGCCCCACTTCCCCGCTACCCCGCTGCTCCACTGCCCAGCTGCCCCGCTGCCCCACTGCACCACTGCCCCACTACACCACTGCCCCACTGCCCCGCTGCCCCGCTACCCCACTGCCCCACTACACCGCTGCCCCGCTGCCCAGCTGCCCCACTGCCCCGCTACCTCAATGTCTCACTGCCCCGCTGCCCCACTATCCCAATGCCCCATTTCCTGCCCCGCTGCCCCCCACTGCCCCACTAACCCACTGCCCCGCTACCTCAAAGCCCCGCTGCCCCACAGCCCCGCTGCCCCACTATCCCACTGCCCCGCTCCACCGCTACCCCACTGCCCCATTATCACACTGACCCACAGCCTGCCCCGCTGCCCCACTGTTCCGCTTCCCCACTGCCCCGCTGCCCCGCTGCCCCACTGCCCCACTGCCCCACTGCCCCGCTGCCCCACTGCCCCGGCACACCACTGCCCCGCTGCCCCATTGCCTCGCTGCCCCACTGCCCCACTGCCCAGCTGCCACACTGCCCCACAGCCTGCCCCGCTGCCCCACTGCCCCGCTGCCCCGCTGCCCCGCTTCCCCACTGCCCCACTGCCCCACTGCCCCGCTGTCCCACTGCCCCGGCACACCACTGCCCCGCTGCCACATTGCCTCGCTGCCCCACTGCCCCACTGCCCCACTGCCCAGCTGCCACACTGCCCCGCTGCCCCACTATCCCACTGCCCCTCTGCCCCGCTGCCCCGGTAACCCACTGCCCCTCTGCCCCTCTGCCCCACTATCCCACTGCCCTACTGCCACGGGAACCCACTGCAACGCTGCCCCACTACCCCGCTACCCCACTGCCCCACTGCCCCGCAGCCCCACTATCCCACTGCCCCACTGCCTGCCCCGCTGCCGCACTCCCCTACTGCCCAGCTGCCCCGCTACCCCACTGCCCCGCTGCCCCTAAGCCCCGCTACCCCACTGCCCCACTACCCCACTGCCCCACTGCCCCAGTACCCCACTGCCCCGCTGCCCCGCTGCACCACTGCCTCGCTGCTCCGCTTCCCCGCTGTCCCGCTGCCTCGCTGCCCCGCTGCCCCACATCTCCACTGCCCCACTGCCCCGCTACCCCACTTTCCCAGTATCCCACTGGCCCACTGCCCGGCTGCCACGCTGCCCCACTACCCCACTGCCCCACTGCCTCATTGTCCCACCGTCCCACCGTCCCACTGCCACTGTCCTACTGTCCCACTGTCCCACTATCTCACTATATCATTATCTTCCTGTCCCATGTCCCATGTCCTGTCCCATGTCCCATCCTATGTCCAGTCCCATGTGCCGTCCCACTGTCCTGTCCCATGTCCCGTCTCATGTCCCGTCCCATTTCCCGTCACATGTTCCGTCCCCTGTCCCGTCCAATGTCCCGTCCCCAGTCCCGTCCCCTGTCCCGTCCCCAGTCCCATCCCCAGTCCCATCCCCTGTCCACTCCACTCCACTCCATCGTACATTACTATCCGCTCGTGCAAATGCATAGAAGCTTCGATCTGTCGGGTGAGTACTCAACCCACGAATTAATTTTTTTCTTTTTTTCTTTCTTTCTTTCTTTCTCAAAACCCATACCAGTTTTTAAGTCGGATCATCGCTACCTCAATGTCTCACTGCCCCGCTGCCCCACTATCCCAATGCCCCATTTCCTGCCCCGCTGCCCCCCACTGCCCCACTACCCCACTGCCCCGCTACCTCAAAGCCCCGCTGCCCCACAGCCCCGCTGCCCCACTATCCCACTAACCTGCTCCACCGCTACCCCACTGCCCCATTATCACACTGCCACACAGCCTGCCCCGCTGCCACACTGCCCCGCTGCCCCACTGCCCTGCTTCCCCACTGCCCCGCTGCCCCACTGCCCCACTGCCCCGCTGCCCCACTGCCCCGGCACACCACTGCCCCGCTGCCCCATTGCCTCGCTGCCCCACTGCCCCACTGCCCAGCTGCCACACTGCCCCACAGCCAGCCCCGCTGCCCCACTGCCCCGCTGCCCCGCTGCCCCGCTTCCCCACTGCCCCGCTGCCCCACTGCCCCACTGCCCCACTGCCCCGCTGCCACACTGCCCCGGCACACCACTGCCCCGCTGCCACATTGCCTCGCTGCCCCACTGCCCCACTGCCCAGCTGCCACACTGCCCCGATGCCCCACTATCCCACTGCCCCACTGCCCCGCTGCCCCGGTAACCCACTGCCCCTCTGCCCCTCTGCCCCACTATCCCACTGCCCTACTGCCACGGGAACCCACTGCAACGCTGCCCCACTGCCCCGCTACCCCACTGCCCCACTGCCCCGCAGCCCCACTATCCCACTGCCCCACTGCCTGCCCCGCTGCCGCACTCCCCTACTGCCCAGCTGCCCCGCTACCCCACTGCCCCGCTGCCCCTAAGCCCCGCTACCCCACTGCCCCACTACCCCACTGCCCCACTGCCCCAGTACCCCACTGCCCCGCTGCCCCGCTGCCCCACTGCCTCGCTGCTCCGCTTCCCCGCTGTCCCGCTGCCTCGCTGCCCCGCTGCCCCACATCTCCACTGCCCCACTGCCCCACTACACCACTGCCCCGCTGCCCCGCTACCCCACAGCCCCACTGCCCCGTTGCCCCACTGCCCAGCTGCCCCAGTGCCACACTGCGCCGCTGCCCCGCTACCCCACTGCCCCACTGCCCCGCTGCCCCGCTGCCCAGTTGCCCCACTGCCCCGCTGCCCAGCTGCCCCACTGCCCCGCTACACCACTACCCCACTGCCCCGCTGCCCCGCTATCCCACTTCCCCGCTACCCCGCTGCCCAGCTGCCCCGCTGCCCCATTGCCCTGCTGCCCGGCTACCCCACTGCCCCACTTCCCCGCTACCCCGCTGCTCCACTGCCCAGCTGCCCCGCTGCCCCACTGCCCCGCAGCCCCGCTACACCACTGCCCCGCTACCCCTCTGCCCCACGGCCCCGCTGCCCCACTGCCCCGCTATCCCACTGCCCCGCTACCCCACTGCCCCACTTCCCCGCCACCCCGCTGCTCCACTGCCCAGCTGCCCCGCTGCCCCGCTACCCCAATGCCCCACTGCCCCGCTGCCCCGCTACCTCACTGCCCCACTGCCTGCCCTGCTGCCGCACTCCCCTACTGCCCCGCTGCCCCGCTACCCCACTGCCACGCTACCCCACTGCCTCGCTGCCCAGCTGCCCCACTGCACCACAGCCCCACTACACCACTGCCCCACTGCCCCGCTGCCCCGCTACCCCACTTCCCCACTGCCCCACTACACCGCTGCCCCGCTGCCCAGCTGCCCCACTGCCCCGCTACCTCAATGTCTCACTGCCCCGCTGCCCCACTATCCCAATGCCCCATTTCCTGCCCCGCTGCCCCCCACTGCCCCACTAACCCACTGCCCCGCTACCTCAAAGCCCCGCTGCCCCACAGCCCCGCTGCCCCACTATCCCACTGCCCCGCTCCACCGCTACCCCACTGCCCCATTATCACACTGACCCACAGCCTGCCCCGCTGCCCCACTGCCCCGCTGCCCCACTGTTCCGCTTCCCCACTGCCCCGCTGCCCCGCTGCCCCACTGCCCCACTGCCCCACTGCCCCGCTGCCCCACTGCCCCGGCACACCACTGCCCCGCTGCCCCATTGCCTCGCTGCCCCACTGCCCAGCTGCCACACTGCCCCACAGCCTGCCCCGCTGCCCCACTGCCCCGCTGCCCCGCTGCCCCGCTTCCCCACTGCCCCACTGCCCCACTGCCCCACTGCCCCGCTGTCCCACTGCCCCGGCACACCACTGCCCCGCTGCCACATTGCCTCGCTGCCCCACTGCCCCACTGCCCCACTGCCCAGCTGCCACACTGCCCCGCTGCCCCACTATCCCACTGCCCCTCTGCCCCGCTGCCCCGGTAACCCACTGCCCCTCTGCCCCTCTGCCCCACTATCCCACTGCCCTACTGCCACGGGAACCCACTGCAACGCTGCCCCACTACCCCGCTACCCCACTGCCCCACTGCCCCGCAGCCCCACTATCCCACTGCCCCACTGCCTGCCCCGCTGCCGCACTCCCCTACTGCCCAGCTGCCCCGCTACCCCACTGCCCCACTTCCCCGCCACCCCGCTGCTCCACTGCCCAGCTGCCCCGCTGCCCCGCTACCCCAATGCCCCACTGCCCCGCTGCCCCGCTACCTCACTGCCCCACTGCCTGCCCTGCTGCCGCACTCCCCTACTGCCCCGCTGCCCCGCTACCCCACTGCCACGCTACCCCACTGCCTCGCTGCCCAGCTGCCCCACTGCACCACAGCCCCACTACACCACTGCCCCACTGCCCCGCTGCTCCGCTACCCCACTTCCCCACTGCCCCACTGCCTGCCCCGCTGCCGCACTCCCCTACTGCCCAGCTGCCCCGCTACCCCACTGCCCCGCTGCCCCTAAGCCCCGCTACCCCACTGCCCCACTACCCCACTGCCCCACTGCCCCAGTACCCCACTGCCCCGCTGCCCCGCTGCCCCACTGCCTCGCTGCTCCGCTTCCCCGCTGTCCCGCTGCCTCGCTGCCCCGCTGCCCCACATCTCCACTGCCCCACTGCCCCACTACACCACTGCCCCGCTGCCCCGCTACCCCACAGCCCCACTGCCCCGTTGCCCCACTGCCCAGCTGCCCCAGTGCCACACTGCGCCGCTGCCCCGCTACCCCACTGCCCCACTGCCCCGCTGCCCCGCTGCCCAGTTGCCCCACTGCCCCGCTGCCCAGCTGCCCCACTGCCCCGCTACACCACTACCCCACTGCCCCGCTGCCCCGCTATCCCACTTCCCCGCTACCCCGCTGCCCAGCTGCCCCGCTGCCCCATTGCCCTGCTGCCCGGCTACCCCACTGCCCCACTTCCCCGCTACCCCGCTGCTCCACTGCCCAGCTGCCCCGCTGCCCCACTGCCCCGCAGCCCCGCTACACCACTGCCCCGCTACCCCTCTGCCCCACGGCCCCGCTGCCCCACTGCCCCGCTATCCCACTGCCCCGCTACCCCACTGCCCCACTTCCCCGCCACCCCGCTGCTCCACTGCCCAGCTGCCCCGCTGCCCCGCTACCCCAATGCCCCACTGCCCCGCTGCCCCGCTACCTCACTGCCCCACTGCCTGCCCTGCTGCCGCACTCCCCTACTGCCCCGCTGCCCTGCTACCCCACTGCCACGCTACCCCACTGCCTCGCTGCCCAGCTGCCCCACTGCACCACAGCCCCACTACACCACTGCCCCACTGCCCCGCTGCCCCGCTACCCCACTTCCCCACTGCCCCACTACACCGCTGCCCCGCTGCCCAGCTGCCCCACTGCCCCGCTACCTCAATGTCTCACTGCCCCGCTGCCCCACTATCCCAATGCCCCATTTCCTGCCCCGCTGCCCCCCACTGCCCCACTAACCCACTGCCCCGCTACCTCAAAGCCCCGCTGCCCCACAGCCCCGCTGCCCCACTATCCCACTGCCCCGCTCCACCGCTACCCCACTGCCCCATTATCACACTGACCCACAGCCTGCCCCGCTGCCCCACTGCCCCGCTGCCCCACTGTTCCGCTTCCCCACTGCCCCGCTGCCCCGCTGCCCCACTGCCCCACTGCCCCACTGCCCCGCTGCCCCACTGCCCCGGCACACCACTGCCCCGCTGCCCCATTGCCTCGCTGCCCCACTGCCCAGCTGCCACACTGCCCCACAGCCTGCCCCGCTGCCCCACTGCCCCGCTGCCCCGCTGCCCCGCTTCCCCACTGCCCCACTGCCCCACTGCCCCACTGCCCCGCTGTCCCACTGCCCCGGCACACCACTGCCCCGCTGCCACATTGCCTCGCTGCCCCACTGCCCCACTGCCCCACTGCCCAGCTGCCACACTGCCCCGCTGCCCCACTATCCCACTGCCCCTCTGCCCCGCTGCCCCGGTAACCCACTGCCCCTCTGCCCCTCTGCCCCACTATCCCACTGCCCTACTGCCACGGGAACCCACTGCAACGCTGCCCCACTACCCCGCTACCCCACTGCCCCACTGCCCCGCAGCCCCACTATCCCACTGCCCCACTGCCTGCCCCGCTGCCGCACTCCCCTACTGCCCAGCTGCCCCGCTACCCCACTGCCCCACTTCCCCGCCACCCCGCTGCTCCACTGCCCAGCTGCCCCGCTGCCCCGCTACCCCAATGCCCCACTGCCCCGCTGCCCCGCTACCTCACTGCCCCACTGCCTGCCCTGCTGCCGCACTCCCCTACTGCCCCGCTGCCCCGCTACCCCACTGCCACGCTACCCCACTGCCTCGCTGCCCAGCTGCCCCACTGCACCACAGCCCCACTACACCACTGCCCCACTGCCCCGCTGCTCCGCTACCCCACTTCCCCACTGCCCCACTACACCGCTGCCCCGCTGCCCAGCTGCCCCACTGCCCCGCTACCTCAATGTCTCACTGCCCCGCTGCCCCACTATCCCAATGCCCCATTTCCTGCCCCGCTGCCCCCCACTGCCCCACTAACCCACTGCCCCGCTACCTCAAAGCCCCGCTGCCCCACAGCCCCGCTGCCCCACTATCCCACTGCCCCGCTCCACCGCTACCCCACTGCCCCATTATCACACTGACCCACAGCCTGCCCCGCTGCCCCACTGCCCCGCTGCCCCACTGTTCCGCTTCCCCACTGCCCCGCTGCCCCGCTGCCCCACTGCCCCACTGCCCCACTGCCCCGCTGCCCCACTGCCCCGGCACACCACTGCCCCGCTGCCCCATTGCCTCGCTGCCCCACTGCCCCACTGCCCAGCTGCCACACTGCCCCACAGCCTGCCCCGCTGCCCCACTGCCCCGCTGCCCCGCTGCCCCGCTTCCCCACTGCCCCACTGCCCCACTGCCCCACTGCCCCGCTGTCCCACTGCCCCGGCACACCACTGCCCCGCTGCCACATTGCCTCGCTGCCCCACTGCCCCACTGCCCCACTGCCCAGCTGCCACACTGCCCCGCTGCCCCACTATCCCACTGCCCCTCTGCCCCGCTGCCCCGGTAACCCACTGCCCCTCTGCCCCTCTGCCCCACTATCCCACTGCCCTACTGCCACGGGAACCCACTGCAACGCTGCCCCACTACCCCGCTACCCCACTGCCCCACTGCCCCGCAGCCCCACTATCCCACTGCCCCACTGCCTGCCCCGCTGCCGCACTCCCCTACTGCCCAGCTGCCCCGCTACCCCACTGCCCCGCTGCCCCTAAGCCCCGCTACCCCACTGCCCCACTACCCCACTGCCCCACTGCCCCAGTACCCCACTGCCCCGCTGCCCCGCTGCACCACTGCCTCGCTGCTCCGCTTCCCCGCTGTCCCGCTGCCTCGCTGCCCCGCTGCCCCACATCTCCACTGCCCCACTGCCCCGCTACCCCACTTTCCCAGTATCCCACTGGCCCACTGCCCGGCTGCCACGCTGCCCCACTACCCCACTGCCCCACTGCCTCATTGTCCCACCGTCCCACCGTCCCACTGCCACTGTCCTACTGTCCCACTGTCCCACTATCTCACTATATCATTATCTTCCTGTCCCATGTCCCATGTCCTGTCCCATGTCCCATCCTATGTCCAGTCCCATGTGCCGTCCCACTGTCCTGTCCCATGTCCCGTCTCATGTCCCGTCCCATTTCCCGTCACATGTTCCGTCCCCTGTCCCGTCCAATGTCCCGTCCCCAGTCCCGTCCCCTGTCCCGTCCCCAGTCCCATCCCCAGTCCCATCCCCTGTCCACTCCACTCCACTCCATCGTACATTACTATCCGCTCGTGCAAATGCATAGAAGCTTCGATCTGTCGGGTGAGTACTCAACCCACGAATTAATTTTTTTCTTTTTTTCTTTCTTTCTTTCTTTCTCAAAACCCATACCAGTTTTTAAGTCGGATCATCAGCTTTCAAACAAAAAAAAAATCATCAAAATCGGGCCAGTAGTTTTAGCGTGATGCTGAAACAAACAAACAAACAAACAGACGTTTACAATTTTATAATAGTTAAGATTTAGAGGGTTTAATTTTAAACGAAAGCAGTACAAGTGTTCTAAATTCGCCGGAGATTATTTCGTACCTAGGATAGGTATTGCTAGCTTTCATGGTTATCCAGTTAAAGCTGTCGATACCTTTTTTCAGCCCGGCCCCTTTTACACCTTAATATCTCGGAAAATATTAGGTTTTAAGATTAAATTAAGCACTATGTACGTGTATTTTACGGAGTACATCCCTTCTGTGGCACCACTTTCTCAGCATGTTTGGTAGTTGTCGTGGTACAGATGGGGCCGGGCTGAAAACATCAGGCTGGCCCGGCCCCCTTCAAATGCTTCTATTTTTTTTATTATAGCGGTACATTGAAAATGTAGTAAGTACAAATGCTTCTGAAGAGGAGTACATTCGGATAATACATATCTCGCGACCTAAAGCCACCGGGGCCGGGCCAGCCTGACGCACGTCTAATGCCTATGCTTTCAAGCCTGTGCAGAAGGATCGGGACGGAAACGGTGTCAAAAGCCTTTTTGAGATCTAAGAACACCGTTAGGCATTTATGACCCTTATTATCCACTCTATTAACAATCTCAGATGTCAGTGCCGTAATAGCGTCTTGTGTTGAGAGTCCTCTTCTAAACCCAAATTGTGAGTTCGATAGAATATTGTATTGATTTAAATAGCTAATTAGTCTTTTGTTTATAATTTTTTCTAAAATTTTTGAAATAGATGGTAACACAGATATGGGTCGATAGTTATTGACATCGTTCACGTCCCCACCCTTGTGCACAGGGGTAACCACAGATCGCTTAAAATCTCTAGGGATGATACCTTTAGTAAGACACAAGTTAGTTAGCTGGCTTATTAGGGGAACCACAAAGTCCCTGGACATTTTCAGGTATTTTGTAGGTATACCATCCCAGCCGGGTGCACTCTCAGAGTCAAGGCCCATGAGAATACCGTCAACTTCTTGTGGATCAGTCTCAGTCAGGAAGCCCAGGAATTAGCACTGCAACTAGTCACAATTGGTAATCCTGTCCGAGTCACAATGTTTTCAGCTAAACATTTGCCTATGGTGATAAAGAACATATTGATAGGGTTTAGTGAATCTAGAGGGTGCGGTGTAATATTAAGAAGGTAGGCGTTTGAAGTTTTAGGTGTCTTGAACTGTGTGATTTCATTTATTGTTGACCAAAGATGTCTTGGATTTTTCGTTGAATCTTCTATTTGTTTTCGATAGTATTGTCTTTTAAGTTTTTTAATTAAATTTGAACAAAAGTTACGGAAGCGTTTATAAGTTATTATTAAAATTACATTAAAGGGATCTATTCTAGTCTGGCGCTGCATTTTATTTCTAAGTCTAATACAACGTAATGCACCTGTAGTAATCCAGGGCTTCAGTGTTCTTTTACAACAAGAAACCGATCTAACTTTAGAGTTGGAGAGCAGGGACGCTCTAATCACTTCCACTAGTTTATTGGCGTAGATATCAGGGAGTGTATATGTATCAAATATAGATATATCTATATTGATGAGATATTTATAAGCGTTTTCAAAATCCGTAACAGTTATGGACTTAGAAAAACTTCTTTGTGCTTTATTTGAGCTAGTTATATTTAAGAGAACCATCGCGTGATCCGTGATTGTTGTGTTAAGTACTATCACAAAGGCTGAGTTTTTGGTTTTATCAAGCTTCAAAAATACATGGTCAATGCAATTCTGCTCCCTAGTGGGTAGGCAGTGCCCCGGGAGAAGGCCATGAACAGATAACATATTTGAGTAGTTAATCCTGTTAGATCTTTCATGAGATTTTTCCTTGGGTCTTTCGATTATGTTAATGTTAATGTCACCTGTAACAATAATATTTTTGTGCGTACTACATGATTCAAGATGGGTGTTAATTGAGTTAATGAAGTTGTCAGCACAGACAGTGGATGGGGAACGGTATATACCTATAATAGTAAAATTTGAAATAGTTACGTGAAGAGCAGAAGCATGCATTACATTTATTTCTGTTACTAGTGCCATATAATCGTTTTTGACATAGGCTACCACGCCGTCATTTTGGTTTAGCTGATTTAATGTGAAATAAGAGGTGTAGTTGCTTAGTTGTGGAATTCGTTAGTTATTAGTTAGTCTACACTCAGTAAGAATAAGCACGTCTACATCGAATTTCATCAGTGACAAATTAATCTGTAAGTCGTCAAAATTACTGTAAATACTCCTTATGTTTTGAGTCAAGACAGTCAAGTTCGAATTTTCAAGTTTTAAAGAAGTGGATATGTGTTCGATATCCATTATAGAGAATTTGCAATTTCAGCATGGTCTAATTCATATAGCGTATTCAAGTTACTATCCATTTTTGTTTGCAAAATCTAATAGATGTATCTCACGGTGCATATTTGAAATTGGCCGCTGACGAGATTTAATCAATATTTTAATGTGTAGAAGTTTGAGTTCAAGGATAGGTAGGCATAGTGTATGAGAGAATGTGTTTTGAGAACGAATGATTGTTGTTATTATAATTTCAGGTAGTAAAAGAGTGTTGTGTGTAATTTTTATTTGTGTTCGTATTTGGTGAGCATGCTTTACAGTGAAATCATTAATTAGAAACATATTATATCTAGGAGAATCTAACAAGCCATGAGAGCCATGAATAACAGTACTAATCAAGGCCAGTAATAAATCTAGTAAAAGTAAAAAAACAAAACAACTTACAAAAAACAGTCATGGACTTTGAAGCAAGTTATGCACCTGTGATTCACTCCTAACGAGGACGACCTTTGAGCTCTCGTCCTACTTTACGAAAACTCGACCAAAAGCAGTCCAGCAGAATTTATACTGCTTAGTTTTTGCTAAGTCCCGGGCTAAGAAAAATAGGCGGGCGTTCTTGGGAGTGAGTTGTTCCGAAATGAATACAGGAACGTCCTCGTTAACAGTGATACCAAGGTGCTTTGCCTGAAGTTTAGTCTTATTTTTTATATTGTATGACTTAGTCTTCTTTAATAAATCTTGTTTAAGGATGATAGAATCAAGTTCCACTACAATAGGGGGATTATGTGTTCCTTCTTTTTTTCCCTGAAATCTAAAAATGTCCTTTATATCTCCCGTGTTCATCTCGAGATTAATATTCTTAGCCAAACAAAGTACCATATTGATTAAATCCTCTCTGGTCTCTTGATTCTTCCTCGGAACATTTTTTATTTCAATATTATTTTTGCGCGTGTATCGTTGTAACTCTTCAAGTCTTTCCTCCAACACAGTAATATGCTCTTTGTCTTTTTTCGCCTGTAATTCCAACTGATTTACCTTGTTTTTAAACTCCTCATTTTGATTAGTCAAAAACGCAATGGATGCTTCTATGCTGTTATTTGTGTGTTGAATCTCCTTTAAGTTGACAACAATATTTCTGAGTTCGCTTTGCTGAGTAGTTATGAACGAAGTAAATAGCTCCTTCATTTCCTCCTTAAATTTGCAGAATTCCGAGGGTAGGTCTTCTTCCCTCATCCGTTTATTGCGTAAAGAAATGAAGTTTGGAGGGGTAACAGCGATACCCGTTTCACTCATATTTCCCTCAGAAATAGATTTGTTCATCTTTATGTAACTGAAGTACCAGGATATGATGAGTGCAAAGAATTGCTAAATTTAATAAAGCTAATGAGCTACGGTGCGCCGGGGCCGATAGGTAGGATCGTGAGTCCTGTTGTTCAATGGCAGCCTGGTGGGCGTAGGTCTAAAATCAGTCGGGGGGTGCGGCCTTAGGATGGCTGTCGAATAGCGCAGGTGAAAGGTGGTGCCGTGCTGCCCTCGCAGTGATTAGTGATTATAATGTTTTGAGTTATAGACTGAAAACCGAAAAATACTTAAAACGTCCTAGTTCAAAGGTCATTGACCTTAGAGAAAAATTATCATGGCAAATAATGCTCCTTTAGCTACTTTCTATTTGAAAAAATCACAAAAAGTAACTTTGACATCAATCAGACTTGACCTTTGAACTAGGACGTTTTAAGTATTTTTCGGTTTTCTGTCTATAACTCAAAAAATTATAATCACATTATACTCAAAATAATTTTAAAAGAGAGTTTTTACAAAGGTCTATCAATGTGGAAGATTATAAGTTTCTACGTTGCATAGTTTAGAAATGGCAGGGGGGGGGACACATTGCAAGCCACTTTGGCGGGCTATAATTCGCAGATGGTACACCTGATAAAAAAGTGGTGTATGAAACATTACCTTCATTTTAGTAGACCTGTTCAATGATACCCCACACGATGGGGTGCAGTGAAAAAAAATCTTTTTTCCCCATTTCACATGTATGGGCGCCACCCCTAAAGAACGTAAAAACTATTTTTTTATTCTTTTAAAATTGAGATCTATATGCAGACTATTTTTTAACAAAATTTCATTTACTTATGTTCATAACTGTAGAAGTTATTAAGCTGTAAAGGATTAGGACAGACGGACAGACGGACAGACGGACGGACATGACGAAACTATAAGGGTTCCTTGTAGGAACCATAAAAAGTTAATTAACAAAACCAAAAAACCCGACTGCGTGTAAAAATAAATAAAAAGACGTAAACAAGACTTAGTAGGTAAGTCCATGTGAAAGTATCAAATCAACAGGCAGGCGGAGGCTACTTAGGCTATGAACTATGAACTACTTATGTAATTCATGACCAAAAACATACGTAGCCTCCGACTGCGTGTTGATAACCGCTACCCCACTGCCCACTATCCCACTGCCCCACTGCCCTTCTTTCCCACTGCACCACTGCCCCGCTGCCCCACTTCCCCACTGCCCCACTACACCGCTGCCCCGCTGCCCAGCTGCCCCACTGCCCCGCTACCTCAATGTCTCACTGCCCCGCTGCCCCACTATCCCAATGCCCCATTTCCTGCCCCGCTGCCCCCCACTGCCCCACTAACCCACTGCCTCGCTACCTCAAAGCCCCGCTGCCCCACAGCCCCGCTGCCCCACTATCCCACTGCCCCGCTCCACCGCTACCCCACTGCCCCATTATCACACTGACCCACAGCCTGCCCCGCTGCCCCACTGCCCCGCTGCCCCACTGTTCCGCTTCCCCACTGCCCCGCTGCCCCGCTGCCCCACTGCCCCACTGCCCCACTGCCCCGCTGCCCCACTGCCCCGGCACACCACTGCCCCGCTGCCCCATTGCCTCGCTGCCCCACTGCCCAGCTGCCACACTGCCCCACAGCCTGCCCCGCTGCCCCACTGCCCCGCTGCCCCGCTGCCCCGCTTCCCCACTGCCCCACTGCCCCACTGCCCCACTGCCCCGCTGTCCCACTGCCCCGGCACACCACTGCCCCGCTGCCACATTGCCTCGCTGCCCCACTGCCCCACTGCCCCACTGCCCAGCTGCCACACTGCCCCGCTGCCCCACTATCCCACTGCCCCTCTGCCCCGCTGCCCCGGTAACCCACTGCCCCTCTGCCCCTCTGCCCCACTATCCCACTGCCCTACTGCCACGGGAACCCACTGCAACGCTGCCCCACTACCCCGCTACCCCACTGCCCCACTGCCCCGCAGCCCCACTATCCCACTGCCCCACTGCCTGCCCCGCTGCCGCACTCCCCTACTGCCCAGCTGCCCCGCTACCCCACTGCCCCACTTCCCCGCCACCCCGCTGCTCCACTGCCCAGCTGCCCCGCTGCCCCGCTACCCCAATGCCCCACTGCCCCGCTGCCCCGCTACCTCACTGCCCCACTGCCTGCCCTGCTGCCGCACTCCCCTACTGCCCCGCTGCCCCGCTACCCCACTGCCACGCTACCCCACTGCCTCGCTGCCCAGCTGCCCCACTGCACCACAGCCCCACTACACCACTGCCCCACTGCCCCGCTGCTCCGCTACCCCACTTCCCCACTGCCCCACTACACCGCTGCCCCGCTGCCCAGCTGCCCCACTGCCCCGCTACCTCAATGTCTCACTGCCCCGCTGCCCCACTATCCCAATGCCCCATTTCCTGCCCCGCTGCCCCCCACTGCCCCACTAACCCACTGCCCCGCTACCTCAAAGCCCCGCTGCCCCACAGCCCCGCTGCCCCACTATCCCACTGCCCCGCTCCACCGCTACCCCACTGCCCCATTATCACACTGACCCACAGCCTGCCCCGCTGCCCCACTGCCCCGCTGCCCCACTGTTCCGCTTCCCCACTGCCCCGCTGCCCCGCTGCCCCACTGCCCCACTGCCCCACTGCCCCGCTGCCCCACTGCCCCGGCACACCACTGCCCCGCTGCCCCATTGCCTCGCTGCCCCACTGCCCCACTGCCCAGCTGCCACACTGCCCCACAGCCTGCCCCGCTGCCCCACTGCCCCGCTGCCCCGCTGCCCCGCTTCCCCACTGCCCCACTGCCCCACTGCCCCACTGCCCCGCTGTCCCACTGCCCCGGCACACCACTGCCCCGCTGCCACATTGCCTCGCTGCCCCACTGCCCCACTGCCCCACTGCCCAGCTGCCACACAGCCCCGCTGCCCCACTATCCCACTGCCCCTCTGCCCCGCTGCCCCGGTAACCCACTGCCCCTCTGCCCCTCTGCCCCACTATCCCACTGCCCTACTGCCACGGGAACCCACTGCAACGCTGCCCCACTACCCCGCTACCCCACTGCCCCACTGCCCCGCAGCCCCACTATCCCACTGCCCCACTGCCTGCCCCGCTGCCGCACTCCCCTACTGCCCAGCTGCCCCGCTACCCCACTGCCCCGCTGCCCCTAAGCCCCGCTACCCCACTGCCCCACTACCCCACTGCCCCACTGCCCCAGTACCCCACTGCCCCGCTGCCCCGCTGCACCACTGCCTCGCTGCTCCGCTTCCCCGCTGTCCCGCTGCCTCGCTGCCCCGCTGCCCCACATCTCCACTGCCCCACTGCCCCGCTACCCCACTTTCCCAGTATCCCACTGGCCCACTGCCCGGCTGCCACGCTGCCCCACTACCCCACTGCCCCACTGCCTCATTGTCCCACCGTCCCACCGTCCCACTGCCACTGTCCTACTGTCCCACTGTCCCACTATCTCACTATATCATTATCTTCCTGTCCCATGTCCCATGTCCTGTCCCATGTCCCATCCTATGTCCAGTCCCATGTGCCGTCCCACTGTCCTGTCCCATGTCCCGTCTCATGTCCCGTCCCATTTCCCGTCACATGTTCCGTCCCCTGTCCCGTCCAATGTCCCGTCCCCAGTCCCGTCCCCTGTCCCGTCCCCAGTCCCATCCCCAGTCCCATCCCCTGTCCACTCCACTCCACTCCATCGTACATTACTATCCGCTCGTGCAAATGCATAGAAGCTTCGATCTGTCGGGTGAGTACTCAACCCACGAATTAATTTTTTTCTTTTTTTCTTTCTTTCTTTCTTTCTCAAAACCCATACCAGTTTTTAAGTCGGATCATCAGCTTTCAAACAAAAAAAAAATCATCAAAATCGGGCCAGTAGTTTTAGCGTGATGCTGAAACAAACAAACAAACAAACAGACGTTTACAATTTTATAATAGTTAAGATTTAGAGGGTTTAATTTTAAACGAAAGCAGTACAAGTGTTCTAAATTCGCCGGAGATTATTTCGTACCTAGGATAGGTATTGCTAGCTTTCATGGTTATCCAGTTAAAGCTGTCGATACCTTTTTTCAGCCCGGCCCCTTTTACACCTTAATATCTCGGAAAATATTAGGTTTTAAGATTAAATTAAGCACTATGTACGTGTATTTTACGGAGTACATCCCTTCTGTGGCACCACTTTCTCAGCATGTTTGGTAGTTGTCGTGGTACAGATGGGGCCGGGCTGAAAACATCAGGCTGGCCCGGCCCCCTTCAAATGCTTCTATTTTTTTTATTATAGCGGTACATTGAAAATGTAGTAAGTACAAATGCTTCTGAAGAGGAGTACATTCGGATAATACATATCTCGCGACCTAAAGCCACCGGGGCCGGGCCAGCCTGACGCACGTCTAATGCCTATGCTTTCAAGCCTGTGCAGAAGGATCGGGACGGAAACGGTGTCAAAAGCCTTTTTGAGATCTAAGAACACCGTTAGGCATTTATGACCCTTATTATCCACTCTATTAACAATCTCAGATGTCAGTGTCGTAATAGCGTCTTGTGTTGAGAGTCCTCTTCTAAACCCAAATTGTGAGTTCGATAGAATATTGTATTGATTTAAATAGCTAATTAGTCTTTTGTTTATAATTTTTTCTAAAATTTTTGAAATAGATGGTAACACAGATATGGGTCGATAGTTATTGACATCGTTCACGTCCCCACCCTTGTGCACAGGGGTAACCACAGATCGCTTAAAATCTCTAGGGAAGATACCTTTAGTAAGACACAAGTTAGTTAGCTGGCTTATTAGGGGAACCACAAAGTCCCTGGACATTTTCAGGTATTTTGTAGGTATACCATCCCAGCCGGGTGCACTCTCAGAGTCAAGGCCCATGAGAATACCGTCAACTTCTTGTGGATCAGTCTCAGTCAGGAAGCCCAGGAATTAGCACTGCAACTAGTCACAATTGGTAATCCTGTCCGAGTCACAATGTTTTCAGCTAAACATTTGCCTATGGTGATAAAGAACATATTGATAGGGTTTAGTGAATCTAGAGGGTGCGGTGTAATATTAAGAAGGTAGGCGTTTGAAGTTTTAGGTGTCTTGAACTGTGTGATTTCATTTATTGTTGACCAAAGATGTCTTGGATTTTTCGTTGAATCTTCTATTTGTTTTCGATAGTATTGTCTTTTAAGTTTTTTAATTAAATTTGAACAAAAGTTACGGAAGCGTTTATAAGTTATTATTAAAATTACATTAAAGGGATCTATTCTAGTCTGGCGCTGCATTTTATTTCTAAGTCTAATACAACGTAATGCACCTGTAGTAATCCAGGGCTTCAGTGTTCTTTTACAACAAGAAACCGATCTAACTTTAGAGTTGGAGAGCAGGGACGCTCTAATCACTTCCACTAGTTTATTGGCGTAGATATCAGGGAGTGTATATGTATCAAATATAGATATATCTATATTGATGAGATATTTATAAGCGTTTTCAAAATCCGTAACAGTTATGGACTTAGAAAAACTTCTTTGTGCTTTATTTGAGCTAGTTATATTTAAGAGAACCATCGCGTGATCCGTGATTGTTGTGTTAAGTACTATCACAAAGGCTGAGTTTTTGGTTTTATCAAGCTTCAAAAATACATGGTCAATGCAATTCTGCTCCCTAGTGGGTAGGCAGTGCCCCGGGAGAAGGCCATGAACAGATAACATATTTGAGTAGTTAATCCTGTTAGATCTTTCATGAGATTTTTCCTTGGGTCTTTCGATTATGTTAATGTTAATGTCACCTGTAACAATAATATTTTTGTGCGTACTACATGATTCAAGATGGGTGTTAATTGAGTTAATGAAGTTGTCAGCACAGACAGTGGATGGGGAACGGTATATACCTATAATAGTAAAATTTGAAATAGTTACGTGAAGAGCAGAAGCATGCATTACATTTATTTCTGTTACTAGTGCCATATAATCGTTTTTGACATAGGCTACCACGCCGTCATTTTGGTTTAGCTGATTTAATGTGAAATAAGAGGTGTAGTTGCTTAGTTGTGGAATTCGTTAGTTATTAGTTAGTCTACACTCAGTAAGAATAAGCACGTCTACATCGAATTTCATCAGTGACAAATTAATCTGTAAGTCGTCAAAATTACTGTAAATACTCCTTATGTTTTGAGTCAAGACAGTCAAGTTCGAATTTTCAAGTTTTAAAGAAGTGGATATGTGTTCGATATCCATTATAGAGAATTTGCAATTTCAGCATGGTCTAATTCATATAGCGTATTCAAGTTACTATCCATTTTTGTTTGCAAAATCTAATAGATGTATCTCACGGTGCATATTTGAAATTGGCCGCTGACGAGATTTAATCAATATTTTAATGTGTAGAAGTTTGAGTTCAAGGATAGGTAGGCATAGTGTATGAGAGAATGTGTTTTGAGAACGAATGATTGTTGTTATTATAATTTCAGGTAGTAAAAGAGTGTTGTGTGTAATTTTTATTTGTGTTCGTATTTGGTGAGCATGCTTTACAGTGAAATCATTAATTAGAAACATATTATATCTAGGAGAATCTAACAAGCCATGAGAGCCATGAATAACAGTACTAATCAAGGCCAGTAATAAATCTAGTAAAAGTAAAAAAACAAAACAACTTACAAAAAACAGTCATGGACTTTGAAGCAAGTTATGCACCTGTGATTCACTCCTAACGAGGACGACCTTTGAGCTCTCGTCCTACTTTACGAAAACTCGACCAAAAGCAGTCCAGCAGAATTTATACTGCTTAGTTTTTGCTAAGTCCCGGGCTAAGAAAAATAGGCGGGCGTTCTTGGGAGTGAGTTGTTCCGAAATGAATACAGGAACGTCCTCGTTAACAGTGATACCAAGGTGCTTTGCCTGAAGTTTAGTCTTATTTTTTATATTGTATGACTTAGTCTTCTTTAATAAATCTTGTTTAAGGATGATAGAATCAAGTTCCACTACAATAGGGGGATTATGTGTTCCTTCTTTTTTTCCCTGAAATCTAAAAATGTCCTTTATATCTCCCGTGTTCATCTCGAGATTAATATTCTTAGCCAAACAAAGTACCATATTGATTAAATCCTCTCTGGTCTCTTGATTCTTCCTCGGAACATTTTTTATTTCAATATTATTTTTGCGCGTGTATCGTTGTAACTCTTCAAGTCTTTCCTCCAACACAGTAATATGCTCTTTGTCTTTTTTCGCCTGTAATTCCAACTGATTTACCTTGTTTTTAAACTCCTCATTTTGATTAGTCAAAAACGCAATGGATGCTTCTATGCTGTTATTTGTGTGTTGAATCTCCTTTAAGTTGACAACAATATTTCTGAGTTCGCTTTGCTGAGTAGTTATGAACGAAGTAAATAGCTCCTTCATTTCCTCCTTAAATTTGCAGAATTCCGAGGGTAGGTCTTCTTCCCTCATCCGTTTATTGCGTAAAGAAATGAAGTTTGGAGGGGTAACAGCGATACCCGTTTCACTCATATTTCCCTCAGAAATAGATTTGTTCATCTTTATGTAACTGAAGTACCAGGATATGATGAGTGCAAAGAATTGCTAAATTTAATAAAGCTAATGAGCTACGGTGCGCCGGGGCCGATAGGTAGGATCGTGAGTCCTGTTGTTCAATGGCAGCCTGGTGGGCGTAGGTCTAAAATCAGTCGGGGGGTGCGGCCTTAGGATGGCTGTCGAATAGCGCAGGTGAAAGGTGGTGCCGTGCTGCCCTCGCAGTGATTAGTGATTATAATGTTTTGAGTTATAGACTGAAAACCGAAAAATACTTAAAACGTCCTAGTTCAAAGGTCATTGACCTTAGAGAAAAATTATCATGGCAAATAATGCTCCTTTAGCTACTTTCTATTTGAAAAAATCACAAAAAGTAACTTTGACATCAATCAGACTTGACCTTTGAACTAGGACGTTTTAAGTATTTTTCGGTTTTCTGTCTATAACTCAAAAAATTATAATCACATTATACTCAAAATAATTTTAAAAGAGAGTTTTTACAAAGGTCTATCAATGTGGAAGATTATAAGTTTCTACGTTGCATAGTTTAGAAATGGCAGGGGGGGGGACACATTGCAAGCCACTTTGGCGGGCTATAATTCGCAGATGGTACACCTGATAAAAAAGTGGTGTATGAAACATTACCTTCATTTTAGTAGACCTGTTCAATGATACCCCACACGATGGGGTGCAGTGAAAAAAAATCTTTTTTCCCCATTTCACATGTATGGGCGCCACCCCTAAAGAACGTAAAAACTATTTTTTTATTCTTTTAAAATTGAGATCTATATGCAGACTATTTTTTAACAAAATTTCATTTACTTATGTTCATAACTGTAGAAGTTATTAAGCTGTAAAGGATTAGGACAGACGGACAGACGGACAGACGGACGGACATGACGAAACTATAAGGGTTCCTTGTAGGAACCATAAAAAGTTAATTAACAAAACCAAAAAACCCGACTGCGTGTAAAAATAAATAAAAAGACGTAAACAAGACTTAGTAGGTAAGTCCATGTGAAAGTATCAAATCAACAGGCAGGCGGAGGCTACTTAGGCTATGAACTATGAACTACTTATGTAATTCATGACCAAAAACATACGTAGCCTCCGACTGCGTGTTGATAACCGCTACCCCACTGCCCACTATCCCACTGCCCCACTGCCCTTCTTTCCCACTGCACCACTGCCCCGCTGCCCCACTGTCCCACTGCCCCACTGCCCCGCTGCCCCGCTGCCCCGGTAACCCACAGCCCCGCTGCCCCACTGACCCGCTGCCCAGCTGCCCCGCTGCCCCACTGTCCCGCTGCCCCGCTACCCAACTGCCCCACTAGCCCGCTACCCAACTGCCCCGCTGCCCCGCTGCCTCGGTAACTCACTGCCCCGCTGCCCCACTGCCCCGCTGCCAAGCTGCCCCGCTGCCCCACTGTCCCGCTGCCCCGAGCCCAACTGCCCCGCTACCCCGCTACCCCGCTACCCAACTGCCCCGCTACCCAACTGCCCCGCTGCCCCACTGCCCCGCTGCCCACTATCCCACTGCCCCACTATCCCTATGCCCCACTGCCCCGGTGACCCACTATCTCACTGCCTCACAGCCCCGGTAACCCATTGCCCCGCTTCCCCGCTACCGCACTGCCCCACTGCCCCACTATCCCACTGCCCCACTCCCCTACTGCTCCACTACCCCAATGCCCCGCTGCCCAGCTGCCCCGCTGCCCCGCTACTCCACTGCCCCACTGCCCCGCTGCCCCACTATCCCACTGCCCCACTGTCCCGGTACCCCACTGCCCCACTGCCCCGATGGCACGCTGCTCCGCTGCCTCGCTGCCCCGCTTCCCCGCCCCGCTGCCCCGCTGCCCCACTGTCCCACTGACTCGCAACCCCGCTGCCCTACATCCCCACTGCCCCACAGACCCGCTACCCCACTGCCCCACTATCCCACTGCCCCACTGGCCCACTGCCCCACTGCCCCGCTGCCCCACTACCCCACTGCCCTACTGCCCCACTGTCCCTCCGTCACACCGTCCCACTGCCACTGTCCTACTGTCCCACTGTCCCACTGTCCCACTATCTCACTATATCACTATCGTCCCGTCCCACTATCTCACTATATCACTATCGTCCCGTCCCATGTCCCATGTCCTCAGTGGCGTGCATTCCATATAGGCAATTAGGCAGTACCCAGTGCTTTCCTCATTCAAATTCAATAGTGGTGTAAGTTATTATCTTTTTTTCAAAGTACAATAATTATTTATCTTTTAATAGACCTATTAATGCTAAATTAATCTTTCTACATACAAAAATCAATAACTTAGACCACAATTAAATTCAAATAAAGTAGTCCACTGCACGCCACTGCATGTCCTGTCCCATGTCCCATCCTATGTCCAGTCCCATGTGCCGCCCCACTGTCCTGTCCCATGTCCCGTCTCATGTCCCGTCCCATTTCCCGTCCCATGTTCCGTCCCCTGTCCCGTCCACTGTCCCGTCCCCAGTGCCGTCCCCTGTCCCGTCCCCAGTCCCATCCCCTGTCCACTCCACTCCACTCCACTCCATCGTACATTACTATCCGCTCGTGCAAATGCATAGAAGCTTCGATCTGTCGGGTGAGTACGCAACCCACGATTTTTTTTTTCTTTTTTTCTTTCTTTCTTTCTTTCTCAAAACCCATACCAGTTTTTAAGTCGGATCATCAGCTATCAAACAAAAAAAAATCATCAAAATCGGTCCATTAGTTTTAGCGTGATGCTGGAACAAACAAACAAACAGACGTTTACAATTTTATAATAGTTAAGATTATATCTTTACAAGTTTCATCACGAATTGTGTTAAGCGTAACGGGTAAACTACCATCGATAACAAAGTTAACATATGAGGCGCGATCTTCTACAGGTACTAGACTGCCGTCGGCCTCGTAGCCGCACACCCACTTGTCACCGTCGACTCATCGTCAGGCAGACTGGCGCGCGATAAGTAAGCGGCGCTGTTGTCAGCGCTTCGTATGTATTCAATTGAATAATTGTAACCACGAAGAAACATAGCGTAGCGTTGCAACCTATTAGCAGAAACCTCTGGAATTCCGCGATATGTACCAAAAATAGATAAAAGAGGCTTATGGTCTGTACGGAGTACAAACGGGACTGCTCTCCCGTATAAATACTGGTGGAAACGCCGAACTCCGAATATAATTGCAGTTGCTTCCTTTTGTATCTGTGAATACCGTTTCTCTGCTGCATTCAGTGTACGTGAGGCAAATGAAACAGGACGTTCTACTCCGTCAGAACCTATCTGCGATAGTATTGCTCCTAATCCGCTGGGCGATGCGTCTACTGTCAGAATTATTTTGGCATTCTGATCAAAATGTGCAAGAACCTGTTCTGAAGCTAAACAATGCTTAATTGCATCGACTGCTTCCTTATGTATGTGCTCCCATTTCCATTTATTGCCTTTTTGCAACAATGAATAAAGCGGGCTCAATATCGAAGACGCGTTAGGGACAAAGTTCCTATAGTAATTGACTAATCCTAGAAACGATTGTAACTTATTAACGTTTGTCGGTGTTGGTGCCTCGACAATTGCCTTAACTTTTTGTTGAGATTTCCTTAAGCCATGTTTATCTATAGTGTAACCAAGATATTCTATTTGGTCCTCGAAAAATACATATTTATCCTTACGAAGTGTTAGGCCCGCGTCTAGCAGTCTTTGCAAGACCGCGCTCAATCTACCTAAATGTTGCTCTTTATTTTCCCCTGTAACACAAATATCGTCAAGTAGACACATGACACCGTCCAATCCCGATAATAAACATTCCATTGCCCGTTGAAAAATTGCCGGAGCACTTGCGAGACCAAAACTAACCGCGTATACATAAACAAACCACGGTGGGTATTGATACACGTTATATTCTGAGAAGCTTTGTCTGATAAAAATTGTGAATATGCTTGCGTCAAATCTAACTTGGTAAACTGTTGACCCCCGTGTAATTTTGTAAACAGTTCTTGAGCTGTCGGCAACGGATACTGTTCAACAACGAGCTGTTTGTTTACACTTACGGAATAATCAACGCACAGTCTAATTGAACCGTCGCGCTTTAATATGGGCACAATGGGTGACGCGTAATCAGAAACCTGAACTGGTTTTAATACGCCTATATGAACCAAACGATCGAGTTCATTATTTACTTTATCTCTAAGTGCAAATGCAATGGGACGAGCTTTGAAAAAAACAGGTTTCGCATCTTCTTTTAATTGTAACTTTACCCGATACTTTGTAAATACCCCTAGCTCGTCTGAGAAAACAGCTGGATATTGTAATTTTAACTGTTCAGCTATATTTTCTGATTGACAAAAATTTAAATTTTAGTCATAATTAGTTATTTTTCGCTTTTCAGTTACTGTTTTCGTCGGTTCAATTTTTTGTTAAAAAGTTTTTTGTTATCGCCTTCGCGCGTCCTCGTCGCCACTGATATGTATGGGGAACGTAGGGACAAGTGAAACGAACAATAGCTAGTAGCACACTGAGTTTAATTGGTAAGCGACACCTTATTTATTAAGAGAATGCCTAATATGTAATATATACATTGTGTAATGACGTTATAAGTTGATGGTAAAGTTTTAAAGGAAAAGTTTATTTTATTCTTTTTAGTGCATTTAAAGAAAAACTTGTTTTTACCCGACTGCGCCAGATGGAGGGTTATGTTTTTCGAGTGTATGTATGTATGTATATTTCTTTGGCACGCTCTGTAGCCTAAACGGCTTGATGGATTTGAGATTGAGAGGTGTCGTTAGATTCTCTTAATTCTGAGAGTGACACTGGGTATATCAAAATTTAAAAAATTAAAATGGCCGCTTTTTGGCGCCATATTCTCTTAAAAAAATTTTTTTCCGTCAAAAACTATCGAGTGGGGTATCAAAATAAAGGGTTTTATAAATCCTTTACAAAAATATATACAACTTATATGTTTAAATGTAATTTGGAATGAAAAATGCTAAAAAACAACAAAATATTCAACGTTAAAAATGAATTTGACCTTTCAAAAAAAACATTAATAGTATGATAAATAAAACAAGACAAAACTAAAAAAAAAAAAATAAAAAAAAAAATTAACAAAAACAAAAAACCCGACTGTGTGTAAAAATAACAGAAAAGATATAAACAAGACTTATTAACACGCAGGCGGAGGCTACCTATGAACTATTATGTAAGTCATGACCAAAACATACGTAGCCTCCGACTGCGTGTTGATAAGTCTTGTTTATATCTTTTCTGTTATTTTTACACGCAGTCGGGTTTTTTGTTTTTTACCCGACTGCGCCAGAAGGAGGGTTATGTTTTTCGAGTGTATGTATGTATGTATGTATGTATATTTCTTTGGCACGCTCTGTAGCCTAAACGGCTTGATGGATTTTAGCTTGAGATATGTCGTTAGATTCGTCTTAATTGTGAGAGTGACACTGGGTATGTCAAAATTAAAAAAATAAAATGGCCGAATTTTGGCGCCATTTTAAGTCTTCAAAAATGTTTTTTTCCCTCAAAACCTATCGAGTGGGGTATCAAAATAAAGGGCTTTATAAATGCTTTACAAAAATATACACAACTTATATATTTAAATGTAATTTGGAATGAGAAATGCTAAAAAACAACAAAATATTCATCGTTAAAAATATATTGCATTAATAGCGCGATAAAACATGGCAGAACTAAAATTTTTAAAATTAAAAAAGTTAATTAAGAAAACCAAAAAACCCGACTGCGTATAAAAATAACTGAAAAGATGTAAACAAGACTTGTGTAGGTACATGTAGGTATATGTGAAAGTATCAAATCAACACGCAGGCGGAGGCTACGTATGTTTTTGGTCATGAATTACATAAAGTAGTTCATAAGTAGCCTCCGCCTGCGTGTTGATTTGATACTTTCACATTTACCTACATGTAACTTTTTTTTTTTTTTTTCCATGGTGAAATCCTCATAGACGCACTCCGCCCGGGGTAGGCGAAGCCAGTGTCGGACTCTTACCGACTAAAACCACCACGGTGTTCCTTCAACTACCTTAGCCGGGGGCGTGGGAACCCGTGAGTATTCACACAACCACCCCCGACAGGTCCTGGCCCGCCTCAAGCAGGCGAGCCCCTTCTCCCCGTGCGGACTAACGTTGGCCGCACCCTTCTCAGTGGCGCACACGGAACACTGCACGCCACCTCACCTCATGGGCCTTTACCAGCTGCGCCAACTACGCTGGCTGTGCCAGCTACGCCAGCTGCTGGTCGGGCAGCAGACTACCCCGAGTCTGCTGCTCGCAGGCCCTACCTCCCGTAATTTTTTATAGAGGTTTTCTTCCTCGCGGTCCGGGCGGTGAAGCCAAGACCCTCGGTCTCAAGAGGCGCGAGAACACTACTCAGCGGGCACTCCTGGGGTTACGAGATCGACGGGGGTAGGGAAAGACAGTCCCTCCGCTGCCTGCCCAGTGGCAGGGTGAGTGCACACCGGGCCCGCCCCTACTCCTCCACTGTGCCCTCTGTTGGCATCAGAGGGACACGTGGAGCAACTCCCCGAATCCCCCGAAGGTTAATTTTGGTCCTTCGAGCCGGACCAAAATGTTTGTGTACCCAGCAACTGCCCAAGAAACGAAATAAAACAACGTTCCGAAGCGAGTACAAAAATTTATTAAAACCATTGCTATATACCAGGCCCCTCAGAAAGTATTGCGAAAAAAAGTTTTTATATATGGGAGACTGGCCAGTTATAATGTTTTTCGAAAATATGATTATTTATAAGTAAAAATAAGTAAGTTCCAATTTCAAAATTTCCCTCCACATTTTTTGCGAGTTAATTCAAAGTATTGTGTCTCACTGAAATATGGATCTGCGCCGGGAACATTTTAGAGCTATGATTTTATACGATTTCAAGTGTCGCCTGAAACCGGATGAATCGTACGATAGACTTCAAATGGCATTCATGGATGAAGGCCCTTCCAAGGCAACCGTGTATCGTTGGTATAACGAATTCAAGCGCGGTCGACCAACTTTGGGGGATGACGAAAGAAGCGGTCGCCCTTTGACAGCTGTTACCGAAGAAAATGTGCTAGCAGTGAAAAATTTAATCCAAGACAATAGGCGAATTACATATCAGGAGATTCAACACATATTGAAGATTGGATCGGGAAGCGTTCACGAGATTCTACACAGCCATCTTCGCGTGAGGAGGATAGTATCACGCTGGGTGCCGCACAACCTCACCGATGCTCAGAAGCAGGCCCGGGTGGAATGGTGCCGTGATATGCTTAACAAATTTGAAGCAGGCTCGTCTCGGCGTTTTTACGACATCGTTACAGGTGATGAGTCCTGGATTTATCAATACGACCCAGAAACCAAGCGCCAGTCGACTGTTTGGGTGTTTCAAAATGAGCCAACGCCTACCAAAGTGAAGCGATCTAGAAGCGGGGGTAAGATTTTGATCGCTAGCTTTTTTAATTTGACTGGCCACTTGGTATCAATTCCCTTACGGGATCATAGAAGCATTAATGCCGAATGGTATACTACCAAATGTTTGCCAGAAGTTTTCTCTGTTATAAGCAACAAGCGACCAAACACAGGGCTCCGCGGGCTACTGCTCCACAACGACAATGCACCTGCGCACACCGCACTCAAAACGAGGGACTTCCTGGACAGCACGCCAGTCAAACTCCTGGGTCACCCTCCTTACAGCCCTGATCTAGCACCGTGTGACTTCTTTTTATTCCCAAAAATAAAAAATCAGCTCAAAGGGATACAATTTTCGTCGCCGGAAGATGCGCTGGCTGCGTTCGAGCAGGCTGTAAACGAGGTGTCTGCGGCGGACTGGAAAAAGTGTTTTGAAAACTGGTTTAGGCGCATGAATCTTTGTATAGAGGCTGGTGGAAAGTACTTTGAAAAGATTTGATAAAAATATATGTACGTATAGAACATTTTTTTTTAGTTTCGCAAAACTTTCTGAGTGTCCCACGTACGTTATCCACGGAGAATCTTAACACCGCGATTTAACTGGCGGCACAAAAATGTACAACGCCATCTATCGATCTTTCGACGAAGCTTTTGATCAATACATTTCTTTGATTAAATGAATCAGACTATCGAACATCCCGCCCACCATGGACAGAATGTCCAGAACTGAAGTTAAGTATAACAAAATCTTAAATAAACCGCCCACCATGAAACAAACAACAAATCTGATGGGAGGTGAAAACAAGAGAGTGGACTGTATCTTATAACTACTATAAAATTGTAAACGTCTGTTTGTTTGTTTGTTTGTTCCAGCTTCACGCTAAAACTACTGGACCGATTTTGATGTTCTTTTTTTTTTTGTTTGAAAGCTGATGATCTGACTTAAAAACTGGTATGGGTTTTGAGAAAGAAAGAAAGAAAGAAAAAAAGAAAAGAATTAATTCGTGGGTTGCGTACTCACCCGACAGATCGAAGCTTCTATGCATTTGCACGAGCGGATAGTAATGTACGATGGAGTGGAGTGGAGTGGAGTGGACAGGGGATGGGACTAGGGATGGGACTGGGGAAGGGACAGGGGACGGGACTGGGGACGGGACAGTGGACGGGACAGGGGACGGAACATGGTACGGGAAATGGGACGGGACATGAGACGGTACATGGGACAGGACAGTGGGACGGCACATGGGACTGGACATAGGATGGGACATGGGACATGGGACGGGACGATAGTGATATAGTGAGATAGTGGGACAGTGGGACAGTGGGACAGTGGGCCGTGGGACAGTGGGTTAGTGGGACAGTGGGACAGTAGGATAGTGGCAGTGGGACGGTGGGACGGTGGGACGGTGGGACGGTGGGACAGTGGGGCAGTGGGGCAGTGGGGTAGTGTGGCAGCGGGGCAGCAGGGCAGCGGGGCAGTGGGCCTGTGGGGCAGTGGGATAGTGGGGTAGCGGGGTAGCGGGGCAGTGGGGCAAAGGGGATGTGGGGCAGCGGGGCAGCGTGGCAGCGGGTCAGTGGGGCAGCGGGGCAGCGGAGCAGCGAGGCTGTGGGGCAGCGGGGCAGCCGGGCAGCGTGACAGCGGGGCAGCGGGGCAGCCGGGCAGCGTGCCAGCGGGGCAGCGGGGCAGCGGGGCAGTGGGGTACTGGGGCAGTGGGGCAGTGGGATAGTGGGGCAGTGGGGCAGTAGGGTAGCGTGGCAGTGGGGCAGTGGCGCAGTGGAGCAGCTGGGCAGCGGGCAGTGGGGCAGCAGGGAGCGGGGCAGCGGGGCAGTGGGGCAGCGGGGCAGTGGGGTGGCGGGGCAGCGTGGCAGTAGGGGAGAGGGGCAGCGGGGAAGGCAGTGGGGCAGTGAGGTAGCGGGGCAGTGGGGCATTGGGGCAGCGGGGCAGTTGGGCAGCGGGGCAGTGGGTTAACGGGGCAGCGGGGCAGTGGGGCAGTAGGACAGTGAAGCAACGGGGCAGTTGGGCAGTTGGGCAGTGGGGCAGCGGGGCAGTGGGCGAGCGGGGCAGTGGGGCAGCGGGGCAGGCTGTGGGATAGTGGGGCAGCTGGGCAGTGGGGCAGCGGGGCAGTCGGGCAGTGGGGTAGCGGGGCAGTGGGTTTACGGGGCAGCGGGGCAGTGGGGCAGTAGGAAAGTGGGGCGGCGGGGCAGTTGGGTAGCGGGGCAGTGGGGCAGCGGGACAGTGGGGCAGCGGGGCAGTGGGCGAGCGGGGCAGTGGGGCAGCGGGGCAGGCTGTGGGATAGTGGGGCAGCTGGGCAGTGGGGCAGCGGGGCAGTCGGGCAGTGGGTTAGCGGGGCAGTAGGGCAGCGGGGCAGCTGGGCAGCGGAGCAACGGGGCAGTGGGGCAGTGGGGCTGTGGGGCAGTGTGGTAGCGGGGCAGTGTGGTAGCGGGGCAGTGGGGTAGCGGGGCTGTGGGGCAGTGGAGCAGCGGGGCATCTGGGCAGCGGGGCAGTGGGGCAGTGGGACAGCGGGGCATTGGGGCAGTGGGGCAGCGGGGCAGCGGGGCAGTGGGGCAGTGGGGCAGCGGGGCAGTGGGACAGTGGGACAGTGGACTGGACTGGAATGGACTGGACTGGACTGGACTGACGTGGGTTAGCAGAATTTAACGCGAGCGGAGCCGCAGGTAAAAGCTAGTGTGTATATAAAAAACTTAATTAAATAAAAAATAAATAAATAAATATCTTTGGGACATTTTTACACAGCACCATCTAGTCCCAAACTAAGCAGAGCTTGTGGTATGGGTACTAGACAATGGATATAATTCCAGTTGAACTACAATGGCATCTTAATTCTATGGTTTAAATAAATTGCTAATCTAAATTTTAATAAGCGTTAACAAACAAACTATTCAAGTTGTGACAGGAAGCACTATTAATTTAGAGACTGGTCTGTTTACAATCGAATCCTTACAACGCAAAGAGACGACTCTCGTGATTTTATCCGAGCCAGTATGCTTCTCGGTTATGAGACCGTAGAGCCATCTTGCGGGAGGCAAATCATCCTCCATAACCAACACCACGTCACCCACATTTGGTTCTACGGTTTGATGAGACCATATGTTCCTTTGGTGAAATTGAACAAGGTATTCACAGGACCACTTTCGCCAGAAATCCTGAACCATACGTTGAGACAAGTGCCATCGCTTTAACGTGCTAATATTAGAGGATTCGAAGTTGGATTCCGGCAAGAGCAGCAGAGGCTCTCCTATCAAAAAATGACCCGGTGTCAGAGTACACGGATCTTCAGAGTTGCTACTGATGGTCGAAATAGGCCGAGAGTTGAGACAGGCTTCTACAGCCTTCTGTAACCTTCCGCTTACTCTCAAAATTTGTTCCTGATCTAGGTAAGGATTGAGTGAGGTAAGTGTCCCTTTTTAGGGTTCCGTAGTTCTACAAGGAACCCTGTTTCGTCATGTCCGTCCGTCTGTCCGTCTGTCCGTCTGTCCGTCTGTCCGTCTGTCCGTCTATCCGTCTGTCCGTCTGTCCGTCTGTCCTAATCCTTTACCGCTTAATAACTTCTACAGTTATAAACATAAGTAAATGAAATTTAGACAAAAAATGGAATAGATATCGATCTCAATTTTAAAAGAATAAAAAAATCTTGATTACGTATTTTAAGGGTGGCGCCCATACATGTGAAATGGGGATGAAAATATTTTTTTCGCTGCACCCCCTCGTGTGGGGTATCGTTGAATAGGTCTATTAAAATGAAGGTAATTTTTCATACACAACTTTTTTATCAGGTATATCATCTGCGAAACACAGTTCGCCAAAGTGGCTTGCAATGTGTCCCCCCGGTGCCATTTCTAAACTATGCAACGTAGAAACTTATAGTCTTTAACATTGATAGACCTTTATAAAATCTCTTTTAAAATTATTTTGAGTATAATGTGATCATAAATTTTTGAGTTATAGTGAGAAAACTGAAAAATACTTAAGACGTCCTAGTTCATAGGTCATTGACCTTAGAGAAAAATGATCGTAGCAAATAATGCTCCTTTAGTTACTTTCTATTTAAAAAAATCACAAAAAGAAACACACTCCTTAAATTTAGCTTCATAAATAGCGCTAGGTGGCGCTGTTTGCAAAAACTAAAATAGCAATGATTAATATTCGATTTGATTCGTTTGTAATTAGACCTACTTAAGGAACCCTATAATACTGAGCATGGCCCGACATGCTCTTGGCCGGTTTTTTATCTATTCTTCCTTTAGCTTTTAAACTATCTATTTCTTCCTTAAATATTCTTCCTGACAAAGTTTAATGCATGTGAATAAAGCTTCATTTATTTCTGAACAATTCAAATAAGTAGTATAAGTATATTTGGTTTTATCTTTATTTCTTAATTTTAAAAATCTCCTACAATACGCAATGACTCTAGTTAGTTTTCTAAGTGATGAATATTTAGTCATTATATTATTTTCTTCCTTTTCCTTCACTGTAGTATTGCACACAACATTTGATTTCTCTTCTTCTAGATTAGTTTTCTGAAATTCACCTTTGCTATAATCTATAGTTTTATTTTTCAGCCAACCAGGTCCCTGCATACATAGCTCAAGCTCTGCACACTCAGATGGGTGCACTCCTCGTGACGCACAGTCTGCGGGATTATCCTTAGACTGGACGTGCGACCATTGATGATTGTCCATAACGGTGAGTATTTCAGAAATCCTGTTTCCGACAAATGTCTTCCAACGGCTTGGGTGGCTCCTCAACCAGGCGAGAACCACTGAAGAATCAGTCCAAGCATGGATATTTTCCTTTGCAATTTCTAAGGTGACAGAAACTTCACGCAGAAGTTTTGAGAGAAGCACAGCGCCACATAATTCCAAACGAGGTATGGAAACCTGTTTGACAGGGGCCACCTTAGTCTTGGATGCCATTAGACTGATGTGAACATTGCCGTTGGAATCGACAGACCGAATATAGACAACAGCCGCGTAAGCGACGTTGGATGCATCGGAAAATCCTTGCAGTTCTAGAAGAGAGTCATGTCGACTTGTATGAATCCATCGTGGTAGATGGAAATTACTCAGGTTGTGAAGGTTGGTTCGGTAATCTAGCCAATCTTTTAACAGGTGATATGGAAGTTCATCATCCCATTCAGATCCTGCAAGCCATAGACGTTGAATGAACACCTTGGCTGTTATAATTACCGGAGCAAGCCAACCAAGAGGATCGAATAAGCGAGCGATGTCCGAAATCACCTTTCGCTTAGTCACGGGAGCTTCGAGCGTAAGAAGATGGACTGTGTATTTAAAATTGTCAGTTTGTCTATCCCAGTTTAACCCCAAAATTTTCATGATAGTGTCTACCTTAAATTCTAAATTGTCATTCGATGGTCCATCTTTGATTTTGTTCAGCAATTCTTCACTATTGCTAGACCACTTCTGAAGCTGAAAGCCCCCACGACCTAACAATTCATTCATCTGGTGATAAATCTGCTCAACTTCAGCCACTGATTCACAACCTGACAAAAAGTCGTCAACATAAAAATCCTTAAGGACTCTATCTACAACTAAAGGAAAATAGTTTCCTTCATCACGAGCAACTTGTTGTAATGAACGTACTGCCAGGTACGGAGCAGAGGACGTACCAAAAGTGACACGCAACAACCGCAGATGTTGCAATACAGCATTTGGGTTGTCATGCCACAGAATACGCTGATAATCAACGTCCTCTTGAGTAACCTTTACCTGACGGTACATTTTAACAATGTCTGCTACTAAACTTATAGGGTGGCGGCGCCGGCGCATGATGATCTGACGCAAATCAAGTTGTAAGGTCGGGCCGACCATCAAATCGTCATTCAACGAAACTCCATTGCATCCCGAACAAGAAGCATCGAAGACAACCCGAACCTTAGTAGTACTACGGCGTGGTGCGGTAAATATACAGCATCCTTCCCTAAATCTATCTGAGGAACAACTTCAACATGTCCTAACTGAATATAGTCATTAATGACAGCACTGTACTGCATTCTAAGTTCAGGATTTTTCGTCAATCTCCTTTCCAGCATGTGAAAGCGTTTACGGGCGATAGATTCTGACCTACCAAGCTTGCAACTGGGTTTATCAGTCTTGAACGGCAACTTGACAACATATCGCCCTGTTTCATCTCGTTTGGTCGTGTCAGAGTAAAAGTCCTCACACTTCTGCTCTTCTTCAGTTAATATAACATTATGAGCGGAAGACTCTGACTCTAACTCCCAAAACATCTTCAAAAGCGCGTTCACATCTGGACTGACAATTGCGTTGTAGCAAACTGGCCTAGAAATTGACGATGTGTAAATCTCACCAGATAAGATCCACCCCAGTTTAGTCTTTTGGGCGACAGGAGTTCCTGGCGGGCCCTTGACTAACCCGTCCATTAAAACCTCACCGACTACACAAGCGCTCAACAGCAAATTAATTTTTCCTGGCGTATCAAAAGACGGATCGGCGAGTTTTAAGGATGATAATGAAGGCAAAACCTGAACAATCTTCCTCTGAGGAAGACGTGATGTGAGTCTATTCAGTACATATGCATCGACATACAAAACAAAAGTGGGATCTAGGCGTGATTGCAATTTAAATCGAACTATCCACTTAGAGGGCATTGAATTTCCCTCATCATCGCCTAGTCGATAAATGTCGGTGCGAGCAGGAGTTTTCTTTAAGCCAAGCAACTGTACTGAAGCCTCTGTAATGAAAGAGACCTGAGAGCCCTGATCCATCAGAGCTCTTAAAACAATAGCATTCCCAGTCCTTGACTCAACGTTGACCAAGGCTGTAGCTAACAGACCGTGGTTGTGATCATCTGCAAAACAACAGATGGGTTTGGTAATCTCACTTTGATTGTAAGAAGTGGCTGCAGTAGCAACCACAACATTCCCGTCTGCTGAACTATCAACAGTTGCAGCAGAATTGGCAGTTGCATTTGGGTGAAGTAGTGTGTGGTGCCTCTTTTTACAAAGGTGACATTTGGTAAACTGACGGCAAGAATAAACGGAATGATTTTTTTTTTCCTAAACAGTTAAAACATAGCTTACTGACTCGGGCAAACTCACGACGTTCGTCACAATCTTTCTTTGCAAGTGACATAGTTTATGATCTCCTGAGCAGAGTATACAAGTTTGAGAAGCGACATGAAATGATTTGGCATTGGTATTAGCACGAGTACAACTCGGCTTATTAACCTTTAGATCTAAAAATTCCAATGCCCTAAACCTCCATAAATATTTTAAAATCTTTAAACTCGGGTAGGTCATCACTGGAGCTAATTTTAGATTCCCACAATTTACGGGATTCGGGATCTAATTTTTCGCTAACTAGGTATATAATGATTGCATCCCAAGAGCTTACATCTATATCTAGGGTGCGCAAACTATGCAGACAATCTACAGTTGTGTCTAAAAGCGTTTTGACGTAAGTTGACGATTCTTTTGTAATAGATGACTGATTGATTAATCGTTTAAGCATACAGTTCGCTAAATAGCGTTTATTGTTATATCTTTTACTAAGAATCGACCAACACTCACTATAATTAGACGCAGTTACAGGTGTATGTCGCAGTAACTGTTCTGCTTCGCCTGAGAGATGACCCTTTAAATAGTGAAGTTTTTGCACGTCATCCAGAGCGTCATTTTTGTGGATCTGAAATTAGCTCCAGTGATGACCTACCCGAGTTTAAAGATTTTAAAATATTTATGGAGACCAGGTTTAGGGCATTGGAATTTTTATTAACACAAAGTTGAAATGATTAAGAATAAAAAAATAATTTAAAAAAATCAAATCGACTTCAAAAGGAAATTAACTGAAAAGTATGAAATAATATTTTTATTTATACATGAAATTCACCAATAAAACGAAATCAAAATAGGTACGAAACAAATTAGGGGCCTACAATTTTTTTGAAGTCGGTGCCAGCAAAGCCTTCGAATATCAAAATAGAAACGATAGGTACCTACATACGATACAAAACGGAGTTCATCATCATCATCATCATTTCAGCCAAAAAAACATCCACTGCTTGGGGGAGGCCTATGTCCAGCAATAGACGACTTTCGGCTGTAATGATGATGATGATAATGATGTAGGAACATACATACGTTTTTGTCGTTATTCGTTTAGAAAATCTCTTGGCTTCGTTTTACATGGTATCCATCGTCGAGTCACCCCAATATTCCGTAACGAAAATAACCTAACACCCCCCACTCCGACGGGCACAGCGGTGATACTTTTTAGTTTTGCCATCTATCGATGAATAGCAGAACTTTTAATGACTTTTTGAAATATCACGCTTGTCTCTTTAGTTCTGCAAATCGCCTCTAGGTGGCATTGGTTGTATCGGCGTTACTGCGCATGCGTAATCCCCCTCTTCGCCCCGCAATCTGGTGACTCATGCCTGCTTAGAGTTTCGGCGTTAGGGCACCTCCTCTTTGTATTTACATAAAAAATGCTATGCAATAGCTTTACCGCGGCAGTCTCCTAGTGCCACACGTCTTTTTTTTAACCGACTTCAAAAAAAGGAGGAGGTTATGTATTCCGCGGGTTTTTTTTTTTTTTTTTTTTTTTCTTCTATGTACACCGATTACTCCGAGATTTGTGGGCCGATTTACGTGGTTGTTTTTTTATTCGGTAGAGAAGTCCGTGCGGTGGTCCCATATAAATTTTATTGACTTTTTGAGATCCAAGATGGTGGACGTGACTTTTTAAATAAAATCAATATGTGTATCGTTTTCGAGGATTCCCGGAGTGCTGATTATGAATATAACATCAATTATGGGATCCAAGATGGTGGACGTGACTTTTTAAGTAAAATCAATATGGGTATCGTTTTTGAGGTTTCCCGGGGTACTGATTACGAATATAACATCTATTTCGAGATCCAAGATGGCGGACGAGACTTTGAAATAAAATCAATATGGTATCGTTTTCGAGGCTTCCCGGGATGCTAATTACGAATATAACATCTATTTTGAAATCCAAGATGGCAGACGTGACTTTTTAAATAAAATCAATATGGGTGTCGTTTTCGAGGTTTCCCGGGATGCTAATTAAATAATGGGACCAACCCTGAAATCGCGAAAACACAACTATTCCTTACATTTTGTCGTGTAATGTGAACACAAATGCAGGGAACAGCTTATTACTGATGAGTACAATGACCCCTGAAGAGGTTTTGAGTTATTTCAATTACACGTTGTATAATATCTTTGCACACGTAGAATTATTAAAGTTGGCAATGGTGTCGATTCTCTTGTTCATGAACTAAACTTATTTTAAACTATCGCTCTCTTTTACTGATAGGAGATAACAGAAAGGGATGGAAACAATTTAAGCGTTGTCAAATTAGTCGGAATTTAAATTTCTATACAAGTTTAGTCGTGATTTCTGAACGTGCCCACTAAAATACAGTGAAATGTAACACGTAAACTAATTTGACAATTCTAAAATTGTTGCCATCTGTTTCTTGTATCTACTATAAATAAAAAATTAACTAACATAAACAAAAAACCCGACTGCGTGTAAAAATAACAGAAAAGATATAAACAAGACTTATCAACACGCAGTCGGGGGCTACGTATGTTTTTGGTCATGAATTACATAATAGTTCCTATGTAGCCTCCGCCTGCGTGTGGATAAGTCTTGTTTATATCTTTTCTGTTATTTTTACACGCAGTTTTATTTATCATACTATTAATGTTTTTTTTTGAAAAGTCAAATTCATTTTTAACGTTGAACATTTTGTTGTTTTTTAGCATTTCTCATTCTAAATTACATTTAAACATATAAGTTGTATATATTTTTGAAAAGCATTTATAAAACCCTTTATTTTGATACCCCACTCGATAGATTTTGAGCAAAAAATAATTTTTAAAGTCATATAAAATGGCTCCAAAACGCGGCCATTTTGATTTTTATAATTTTGACATACCCAGTGTCACTCTCACAATTAAGACGAATTAAACGACACCTCTCTCAAGCTAAGATCCACCAAGCCGTTTAGGCTATAGAGCGTGCCAAAGAAATATACATACATACATACATACATACACTCGAAAAACATAACCCTCCTTCTGGCGCAGTCGGGTAAAAAGAGAGCGATAGTTGAGTTGTTGAAGTAGCGTGAACAAGAGAATTGACACCAATGATCCATGAAAATAAAATTAATAAAACATCGACATTGCCTACCGTAAACCAGCAGGCCGTGTTGACAATGTCCATACCTACTTCCTACTAATATTATAAATGCGAAAGTATGGATGTTAGTTTGTTCTTCCATAACACTGAACCGGCTGAACGGATTTGATATACTGACTCTACTCGGGGTAAGAAAAATCTTATCTTAACTATTATAAAATTGTAAACGTCTGTTTGTTTGTTTGTTCCAGCATCACGCTAAAACTACTGGACCGATTTTGATGTTTTTTTTTTTGTTTGAAAGCTGATGATCTGACTTAAAAACTGGTATGGGTTTTGAGAAAGAAAGAAAGAAAGAAATAAAGAAAAAAATTAATTCGTGGGTTGCGTACTCACCCGACAGATCGAAGCTTCTATGCATTTGCACGAGCGGATAGTAATGTACGATGGAGTGGAGTGGATTGGAGTGGACAGGGGATGGGACTGGGGATGGGACTCGGGACGGGACAGGGGACGGGACTGGGGACGGGACAGTGGACGGGACAGGAGCCGGAACATGGGACGGGAAATGGGACGGGACATGAGACGGGACATGGGACAGGACAGTGGGACGGCACATGGGACTGGACATAGGATGGGACATGGGACAGGACATGGGACATGGGACGGGACGATAGTGTTATAGTGAGATAGTGGGACAGTGGGATAGTGGGACAGTAGGACAGTGGCAGTGGGACGGTGGGACAGTGGGGCAGTGGGGCAGTAGTGTAGTGGGGCAGCGGGGCAGCGGGGCAGTGGGCCAGTGGGGCAGTGGGGCAGTGGGGCAGTGGGTATGTGGGGCAGCGGGGTTGCGAGGCAGTGGGGTTGTGGGGCAGCGGGGCAGCGAGGCAGCGGGAAAGTGGGGCAGCGGGGTGGGGAAGCGGGGCAGCGAGGCAGTGGGGCAGCGTGCCAGCGGGGCAGTGGCGTACCGGGGCAGTGGGATAGTGGGGCAACGGGGCTGTGGGGCAGTCGGGTAGCAGGGCAGTGGGGCAGCGGGGCAGCTGGGCAGCGGGGCAGTGGGGTAGCGGAGCAGCGGGGCAGTAGGGGAGTGGGGCTGCAGGGCAGGCAGTGGGTCAGTGTGATCGTGGGGCAGCGGGGCAGTGGGGCAGTGGGCAGCGGGGCACGGGGCTGTGGGGCAGCGGGGAAGTGGGTTACCGGGGCAGCGGGGCAGTGGGGCAGCGGGGCAGTGGGGCATCGGGACAGTGGGGCAGCGGGGCAGTGGGTATGTGGGGCAGCGGGGCAGTGGGGTAGCGGGGCAGCGGGGCAGTGGGGGGCAGTGTGGCAATGGGATTGTGGGGCAGCGGGTCAGTGGGGCTTTGGGGTAGAGGAGCAGTGGGGCAGCGGGGCCGCTGGGCAGCGGGGCAGTGGGGCAGCGGGGCAGCCAGGCAGCGGGGTAGTGAGGCAGCGGGGCAGTGTGTCAGTAGGGCAGCGGGGCAGCGGGGCAGCGGGGCTGTGGGGCAGCGGGGCAGTGGGGCAGCGGAGCAGTGGGGCAGTGGGGCAGCGGGGCAGTGGGGCAGCGGGGCAGAGGGCAGCGGGGCAGTGGGGCAGCGGGGCAGCAGGACAGCGGGACAGTGGGACAGTGGGACAATGGACTGGACTGGACTGGACTGGACTGTCGTGGGCTAGCAGAATTTAACGCGAGCGGAGCCGCGGGTAAAAGCTAGTATATAAATAAAGTCAAAGCATATAATCTACGTGCGTCAGGCTGGCCCGGCCCCGTGGCTTTAGGTCGCGAGATATGTATTATCCGTATGTACTCCTCTTCAGAAGCATTTGTACTTACTACATTTTCAATGTACCGCTCTAATAAAAAAAATAGAAGCATTTGAAGGAGGCCGGGCCAGCCTGACGTTTTCAGCCCGGCCCCATCTGTACCACGACAACTACCAAACTTACTGAGAAAATGGTGCCACAGATGGGATGTACTCCGTAAAATACACGTACATAGTGCTTAATTTAATCTTAAAACCTAATATTTTCGAGATATTAAGGTGTAAAAATTAATTAACAAAAACAAAAAACCCGACTGCGTGTAAAAATAACAGAAAAAGATATAAACAAGACTTATCAACACGCAGTCGGAGGCTACGTATGTTTTTGGTCATGAATTACATAATAGTTCATAGGTAGCCTCCGCCTGCTTATTGATAAGTCTTGTTTATATCTTTTCTGTTATTTTTACACGCAGTCGGGTTTTTTGTTATTGTTAATAAAAAAATTTTTTTTTTTTTTTTTAGTTTTGTCATGTTCTATTAATGTTTTTTTTTGAAAATTCAAATTCATTTTTAACGTTGAATATTTTGTTATTTTTTAGCATTTTTCATTCCAAATTACATTTAAACATATAAGTTGTATATATTTTTGTAAAGCATTTATAAAACCCTTTATTTTGATACCCCACTCGATAGTTTTTGACGGAAAAAAAAATTTTTGAAGAGGTAATATGGCGACAAAAAGCGGCCATTTTAATTTTTAAAATTTTGATGTACCCAGTGTCACTCTCAGAATTAAGATGAATCTAACGACACTTCTCAATCTCAAATCCACTAAGCCGTTTAGGCCACAGAGCGTGCCAAAGAAATATACATACATACATACATACACTCGAAAAACATAACCCTCCTTCTGGCGCAGTCGGGTAAAAAGGGGCCGTGCTGAAAAAAGGTATCGACAGCTTTAACTGGATAATCACGAAAGCTTTCAATACCTATCCTAGGTACGAAATAATCTCCGGTGAATTTAGAACACTTGTACTGCTTTCTTTTCAAATTAAACCCTCTAAATATATAAATATAAGTAATTTAAATTCGGCTGCCCCGGCCCCTTTTAGTCGTTGATATCACTCTCAATATCATATCAATTTCTTTAGAAGGCGATCTTTGCATTCCTATACTGCAGTACATCAATGCAGTTTGAGTCCTGTGTCTATCAGCCGTGTATTTGAGACGATAATTGAAATCTAAAATATGCTTGTATTTATTGATCCAGTGACCATCTGTCAAGTTTGAATTTTCAGGACATTATTAAATGTTATCATAATTATTGAGTTATTTATTATTATTTATTTATTCTTAATCCTTTATACCACCACAACAAAAAAATTCAACTAGTCCTGAAATACAGTCTTAAGAGTTTTCATTTACTAGCACACCTGGAGCTTTGCATTCAATCATTGCCTGAGTAGTCTAGAAATAAATACCTACAACAAGATTTTTGACATTGGAAAAGCGAGAAAACTTCAATTAATAAAGATTTTGTTTTTTATGTTCCTCGAATGTGTAGTATAAAGCACTAATTATCACTTGAAAAAAAGTGTGATTCTCAAGGTAGCAATCAAAGAAATATATTTACAGAGAAAGGAAGTTCTCCGTACATCTACTTCTTAAAAATTGGTTCTAATGAGAAAAATAATTATCGATAGAACCATCATGGATCTCATAGATCTACACAATAGATCTAACGAGAAAGAAAGTTTTCAATAGATACACTTCTTCAAAAATTGGTTCTAATGTGAAAAATAATTCTCAATAGATCCAACATGGAGAGTCTAGATCCAAACTGAGTAGTAACTCAGTAAACTGTTCGCCAAACTGAGAAATGAAGACGGAAAGTCTCATGGGTTTTACCGGATGTTGATATGTTGCTCCGTTACTGCGTGAAAGTGATACAAACCAACAAACACACTTTCGCAATGGGACATTACTTCAAGCAAAGTGCTCCAAATTCTGCTATTACTGCATTTTTTTTCCAAGCCCTTACGAAACTTGACCACTGACCACATAATATGTACCATTTTGGATAGCTTATAAAACGAGGATGTTATTTCTGTAATTTATACGCCAAATATCATATACATTTTGTTTCTGTAATTCTCTGCAATGTAAAGGTTACTTAGATGATTTTGATTTATGACCGTTTATTTCAGAGTTTATGAAAATGTTGGCCATGAATTTTGTGTGATAGTAATTGATCATTCATCAGCTTTCAGGAAAGTGTCAATTGAGTGCCTAGAGCAGAATAAATTTTTCACCATTAGAATTTTTCCATCCAAAGAAGGAAAATATCAAAAAAATCTTAAACTGCTATAACTCGAAAAGCAAAGACTGATGCCCCTTGGTTCACGGGATCATTTTTGTTGCAATTGAGTTCTAGTATAACCCCTATCATGAGAAAGGTCAAATTACAAATCATCCTGTATATTAGTAGGATTATGTATTGTGTCGTCGTGTTTCATTAGTGTCCCACGTCCAAGCTAAAGTTACATATCATCTCCTGGGTTATTTATCAATACTTATGATGATGATAAATAATGTCCTGAAAATTAGCATTTGACTGATGGCCACTCGACCAGTACATTTTTAGGGTTCCGTAGTCCTACAAGGAACCCTTATAGTTTCGTCATGTCCGTCCGTCTGTCCGTCTGTCCGTCTGTCCTAATCTTTTACAGCTTAATAACTTCTACAGTTATAAAGATAAGTAAATGAAATTTTGTTAAAAAATGGTTTAAATATAGATCTCAATTTTAAAAGAATAAAAAAATCTTGGTAACGTTATTTAGGGGTGGCGCCCATACATGTGAAATGGGGATGACAATTTTTTTTTCGCTGCACCCCCTCGTGTGGGGTATCATTGAATAGGTCTACTAAAATGAAGGTAATGTTTCATTCATCACTTTTTTATCAGGTGTACCATCTGCGAAATATAGCCCGCCAAAGTGGCTTACAATGTGTCCCCCCCCTGCCATTTCCAAACTATGCAATGTAGAAACTTGTAATCTTCTATGTTTCTAGACTTTTATAAAAACTCTCTTTTAAAATTATTTTGAGTATAATGTGATTATAATTTTTTGAGTTATAGTGAGAAAACTGAAAAGTACTTGAGACGTCCTAGTTCATAGGGCATTGACCTTAGATAAAAATAATCTTAGCAAATAATGTTCCTTTAGTTACTTTCTATTTAAAAAAATCACAAAAAGAAACATTGTGTTATATTGATAACACAAAGTAACAGCGCCACCTAGCGCTAAATTTACTCATATGACACACACTTCTTAAATTCAGCGCTAGGTGGCGCTATTTGCAAAAACTAAAATAGCAATGATTAATATTCGATTTGATTCGTTTGTAATTAGACCTACTTAAGGAACCCTATAATACTGAGCATGGCCCGACATGCTCTTGGGCGGTTTTATTTAATATTGATTATCTTCTCAAATACACGGCTGATAGACACAGGACTCAAACTGCATTGATGTACTGCTGTATAGGAATGCAAAGATCGCCTTCTTAAAGAAATTGATATGATATTGACAGTGATATTAACGACTGAAAGGGGCCGGGCCAGCCGAATTTAAATTACTTATATTTATATATTAAGAGGGTTTAATTTGAAAAGAAAGCAGTACAAGTGTTCTAAATTAGCCGGAGAATATTTCGTACCTAGTATAGGTATTGATAGTTTTCGTGGTTATCCAGTTAAAGCTGTCGATACATTTTTCAGCCCGGCCCCTTTTACACCTTAATATCTCGGAAAATATTAGGTTTTAATATTAAATTAAGCACTATGTACGTGGGACACTCAGAAAGTTTTGCGAAACTAAAAAAATTGTTCTATACGTACATATATTTTTATCAAATCTTTTCAAAGTACTTTCCACCAGCCTCTATACAAAGATTCATGCGCCTAAACCAGTTTTCAAAACACTTTTTCCAGTCCGCCGCAGACACCTCGTTTACAGCCTGCTCGAACGCAGCCAGCGCATCTTCCGGCGACGAAAATTGTATCCCTTTGAGCTGATTTTTTATTTTTGGGAATAAAAAGAAGTCACACGGTGCTAGATCAGGGCTGTAAGGAGGGTGACCCAGGAGTTTGACTGGCGTGCTGTCCAGGAAGTCCCTCGTTTTGAGTGCGGTGTGCGCAGGTGCATTGTCGTGGTGGAGCAGTAGCCCGCGGAGCCCTGTGTTTGGTCGCTTGTTGCTTATAACAGAGAAAACTTCTGGCAAACATTTGGTAGTATACCATTCGGCATTAATGCTTCTTTGATCCCGTAAGGGAATTGATACCAAGTGGCCAGTCAAATAAAAAAAGCTAGCGATCAAAATCTTACCCCCGCTTCTAGATCGCTTCACTTTGGTAGGCGTTGGCTCATTTTGAAACAACCAAACAGTCGACTGGCGCTTGGTTTCTGGGTCGTATTGATAAATCCAGGACTCATCACCTGTAACGATGTCGTAAACACGCCGAGACGAGCCTGCTTCAAATTTGTTAAGCATATCACGGCACCATTCCACCCGGGCCTGCTTCTGAGCATCGGTGAGGTTGTGCGGCACCCAGCGTGATAATATCCTCCTCACGCGAAGATGGCTGTATAGAATCTCGTGAACGCTTCCCGATCCAATCTTCAATATGTGTTGAATCTCCTGATATGTAATTCGCCTATTGTCTTCGATTAAATTTTTCACTGCTAGCACGTTTTCTTCGGTAACAGCCGTCAAAGGGCGACCGCTTCTTTCGTCATCCCCCAAAGTTGGTCGACCGCGCTTGAATTCGTTATACCAACGATACACGGTTGCCTTGGAAGGGCCTTCATCCATGAATGCCATTTGAAGTCTATCGTACGATTCATCCGGTTTCAGGCGACACTTGAAATCGTATAAAATCATAGCTCTAAAATGTTCCCGGCGCAGATCCATATTTCAGTAAGACACAATACTTTGAATTAACTCGCAAAAAATGTGGAGGGAAATTTTGAAATTGGAACTTACTTATTTTTACTTATAAATAATCATATTTTCGAAAAACATTATAACTGGCCAGTCTCCCATATATAAAAACTTTTTTTCGCAATACTTTCTGAGGGGCCTGGTACGTGTATTTTATGGAGTACATCCCTTCTGTGGCACCACTTTCTCAGCAAGTTTGGTAGTTGTCGTGGTACAGATGGGGCCGGGCTGAAAACGTCAGGCTGGCCTGGCCCCCTTCAAATGCTTCTGTTTTTAGGGTTCCGAAGTCCTACAAGGAACCCTTATAGTTTCGTCATGTCCGTCCGTCTGTCCGTCTGTCCTAATCCTTTACAGCTTAATAACTTCTACAGTTATAAATATAAGTAAATGAAATTTTGTTAAAAAATAGTCTACATATAGATCTCAATTTTAAAATAATAAAAAAATAGTTTTTACGTATTTTAGGGGTGGCGTCCATACGTGTGAAATGGGGATGAGAAATTTTTTTTCGCTGCACCCCCTTGTGTGGAGTATCATTGAATAGGTCTACTAAAATGAAGGTAATGTTTGATACACCACTTTTTTATCAGATGTACCATCTGCGAAATATAGCCCGCCAAAGTGGCTTGCAATGTGTCCCCCCCCTGCCATTTCTAAACTATGCAACGTAGAAAGTTATAATCTTCCACATTTATAGACCTTTGTAAAAACTCTCTTTTAAAATTATTTCGAGTATAATGTGATTATAATTTTTTGAGTTATAGAGAGAAAACTGAAAAATACTTAAAACGTCCTAGTTCAAAGGTCATTGACCTTAGAGAAAAAAGATCGTAGCAAATAATGCTCCTTTAGCTACTTTCTATTTGAAAAATCACAAAAAGTAACTTTGACATGCCAAACTTCTTAAATTTGGCTTCTTGAATTTATCGCTAGATGGCGCTACTAACAACACGCTCTGAGTCGCGAATGCTTCCGATTATTGCAAAAACTAAAATAGCCATGATTAATATTCGATTTGATTCGTTTCTAATTACACCTGCTTAAGGAACCCTATAATACTGAGCATGGCCCGATATGCTCTTGGCCGGTTTTTTTATTAGAGCGGTACATTGAAACTGTAGTATGTACAAATGCTTCTGAATAGGAGTACATTCGGATAATACATATCTCGCGACCTAAAGCCACGGGGCCAGGCCAGCCTGACGCACGTTATAATCTACTTCATTATGAGTACAATGACCCCTCTTAGTTTTCGAAACGATAACATTAAGTTTGAGAAAATCCACGAATAAATATTATTTGGACACCCTAGTAGAAAGAAATGCAATAGTTTTATGGACCTCTCGCTGGGCTCGTTTTAAGTCACATAGTGTGTTGTCCTACTATTTGGATTCATGGTTTTATCATACAAAAAATATGCCTGTAACCTGTAAACACTTAAATATAATTAAAAGCAATATGACAATCCAAACTTCTGCCAAAAACGCGATTTTAAACGATATTTTTTTTCAATGTATGACTAGTGGCGCCACCCTGAATTTTGTGTACTCATTGGTGCCAAACTGAACGACTGCTAAAAAAAAGGTTTGAAAACTCCTTGGTTGGGTCGAAGTGGCATTAAAAACTCCTTAAATGGGCTGAAGTATGCGGTTATGGAAAAAAAAAAATACCGCATTGTTTTGTTCAGCAAACTGTATCGTAATGAAACTTTTTAAATTCATTACAGGCACATGTGCGTAAAGTATGTCATTACAACATTAATTTCGAGTTCATATTTCGAATTTTACGATACGAGTGTAGATAAACACTTAAATATAAAAAAGTTAATTAACAAAACCAAAAAACCCGACTGCGTGTAAAAATAACTGAAAAGATGCAAACAAGACTTGTGTAGGTACATGTAGGTATATGTGAAAGTCCATGTGAAAGTATCAAATCAACACACAGTCGGAGGCTACGTATGTTTTGGTCAAAGTAGTTCATAGTCTAAGTAGCCTCCGCCTGCCTGTTGATTTGATACTTTCACATGGACTTACCTACACAAGTCTTGTTTGCATCTTCTCAGTTATTTTTACACGCAGTCGGGTTTTCTGGTTTTTTTAATTAACTTTTTTATTTTAAACTTTTTAGTTTTGTCATGTTTTATCGCGCTGATTCATTTTTAACGTTAAATATTTTGTTGTTTTTTAGCATTTCTCATTCTAAATTACATTTAAACATGTAAGTTGTATATATTTTTGTAAAGCATTTATTAAACCCTTTATTTTGATACCACACTCGATAGGTTTCGAAGGAAAAAAATTTTTTTAAGCCATTTTATATGGCGCCAAAAAGCGGCCATTTTGATTTTTGTAATTTTAATATACCCAGTGTCACTCTCACGGTTAAGACGAATCTAACGACACCTCTCAAGCTAAAATCCATGAAGCCGTTTAGGCTACAGAGCGTGCCAAAGAAATATACATACATACATACACCCCTGTTTGTACAGACGTCCTTACGCGGACTATAGTGAAATACTGCCATCCGAGGATGCTCTAAATAAAACCGGCCAAGAGCATGTCGGGCCATGCTCAGTATTATAGGGTTCCTTTTTATTTAAGCCTTTATTGCTGATACTACAAAATAGTTTTAACGTGTTAAACTTAAATTCTAAAACATCGGGTTTCCCTTCTTAGTGATCAGCGTGTCCTGTGACACGTAGGCCTCTTCCAGCTGCTTCCATACTGTCCTGTTTTTTGTTTTTCTTGACCAGATTACACATAGGGTTCCTTAAGTATGTGTAATTACAAACGAATCAAATCGAATATTAATCATGGCTATTTTAGTTTTTGCAATAATCGGCAGCATTCGCGACTCAGAGCGTGTTGTTAGTAGCGCCATCTAGCGATAAATTCAAGAAGCCAAATTTAAGGAGTGTGTCGTGTCAAAGTTACTTTTTGGGATTTTTTAGAAAGTAGCTAAAGGAGCATTATTTGCTATAATAATTTTTCTCTAAGGTCAATGACCTTTGAACTAGGACGTTTTAAGTATTTTTCAGTTTTCTGTCTATAACTCAAAAAATTATAATCACATTATACTCGAAATAATTTTAAAAGAGAGTTTTCATAAAGGACTATCAATGTGGTAACAAAATTTCATTTACTTATGTTTATAACTGTAGAAGTTATTAAGCTGTAAAGGATTAGGACAGACGGACAGACGGACAGACGGACGGACATGACGAAACTATAAGGGTTCCTTGTAGGACTACGGAACCCTAAAAAAAGGGATTGAAAACTCCTTGGTTGGGTCGAAGTGGCATTAAAAACTCCTTAGTTGGGCTGAAGTGTGCGGTTATGGAAAAAAAATTAAATTACCTCATTGTTTTGTTCAGGAAACTGTATCGTAATGAAACTTTTTAAATTCATTACAGGTGCATGTGCGTAAAGTATGTCATTATGACATTACTTTCGAGTTCATAATTCAAATTTTACGATACGAGTGTAGATAAAAAAAGTTCTGGCTTGTTACTGGTCCTAACCAAACCATTGTCTTGGCACACGGTGTGAAGTAAACCTTCGGTGACTGTTCATTTGTTATCAACACAACATCGTTCGTGCCTTCACTTCAGTGAGAGCGATTGAGTCGTGTGTCGATATCGCCGGTCTCCAGACCTATTGAAGCCATAATGCAAAACCACTTAGTGGAAAACATTCAAGCACAAGTCTTTAGGCGTAGATTTAAACAATGAACGGTATAAAACGTCCATTAATGTTACGTTAGGCGTACAATGAACACTAGAAACACGTTGAGTTGGAACCGCACTCGACACAAAGACATATGATCGACTTAAAACTCGATTCTACGCACTTATAAACGAGAATTTTCTGGATACTTTTTAAGCATTCAGTATTAGTAGTTTAGTCACGTTGCTAAACTACTAATACCGAAGTGCGTGCGTGCTGAATCGTATGATGGGACACGTAACTCTAAAAATCTGCCTAGTTCGAGTCGGACTCATGCAGTAAGGGTTCCGTACCACCCATCGATACTTGAATGGGGACTCCCTTTGATTTTAGACTTTTTTTTAGTTTTTAGTATTTGTCGTGATAGGCACCATAGTAACACATATTCTGTGAAAATTTCAACATGTTGAAGTGAAACTTCTATATAGACGGGGGGTATTAGTAATTTTTTGTCACGTAAATACGTTACGGCCACATGGAGGGGGTAGACAATATATCGCTTGGCGAGAGACTGCAGCGTTCGTACGTTCACATAAACTGTATTTACTATAGATATTGCGCTCGACTGTACATTACATGACGCAAAGGGTCAATCACGCGCCGTCTTCAAAATTTTGGTTTTATGTTAATATTTTAAAATACATACAATGATTATTTTTTACTTTTTAGTTAGGGTTTTTGAGGTCGGTTTTTGTTTTGTTAAAAAGTTTTTATCTTATATACTATAATAAAACTGTGAAGGTCGAAAAGTCTGTACATTGAGTTTTTTTTCGCGAAAACCGGCTAGGGGGACTAGAAATAAGCTATAGAACACGAATCAATCGTTTAAAAAAATTATGTCTGTCTGTCTGTCTGTCTGTTTGTTACCTCATCACGTGAAAACGGCTGAACGGATCGTAATGAAACTTAAAATTTGTATTGGTATTAGTCTAACTTAAAATATAGGGTATGTTTTATCTGAAACGGTTGAGTAGATCCAGCGATACAGCTTGACCCCTCTATTGTATTAAGTTGCATACAAAGTAGAGGTCATGATTGTTGGTTGGATGCAGGTTGCAGGTTCCTAAAAATACAACTGGATTATAGAATAACATAACATAGCCCATCACTGTCCCGCTGCTGGGCATGGCCCTCTTCTTGGAATGAGAAGAGTTAAGGAACTGGATATTGTTAGTGTAATAGATTATCATAACATAATCAGCTCATTACCTACTGCCCCACTGCTGGGCACGGACCTCTTCTCGGAACGAGAAGAGTTAAGAAACTAGAAAATATAGAATAACATAACGTAGTCAACCCATTACTATCCCACTACTGGGTATGGCCCTCTTCCCGCTGCTGGGCATGGCCCTCTTCTTGGAATGAGAAGAGTTAAGGAACTGGATATTGTTAGTGTAATGGATTATCATAACATAATCAGCTCATTACCTACTGCCCCACTGCTGGGCACGGACCTCTTCTCGGAACGAGAAGAGTTAAGAAACTAGAAAATATAGAATAACATAACGTAGTCAACCCATTACTGTCCCACTACTGGGTATGGCCCTCTTCTCAAAATGAGAAGAGTTAATGAACTGGATATTATTAGTATTCTAGAATAACATAACATTACCAGCCCATTACAGTCCCACTGCTGGGCACGAGCGTCTTCTCAGAATGAGGGAGTTTAGGGCTAATTCCATGAAATTCCATCACCTTAGCCGGTTGGTTGTAAAAACAAAATATAGTATGGTCGGTAAATAGTGTAATCGTCTGTGTAGGCGCTTATATGTATATATTTGAAGATATTGTGTTCATAATTATGACACGATGTTATTTTCCGACATCCACGCGGACGGAGTCGCGGGCACAGCTAGTTGTTAATAATTTTCTAAATTTTGATATATCCAGTGTCACTCTCAGAATTAAGAAGAATCTAACGACACCTCTCAATCTCAAATCCATCAAGCCGTTTAGGCCACAGAGCGTGCCAAAGAAATATACATACATACATACATACATACACTCAAAAAACATAACCCTCCTTCTGGCGCAGTCGGGTAAAAATAATCATTGTATGTATTTTAAAATCTTAACTTGGGGTGCATTAAAAGAGCCTCCATGAGTGACGATATTTAATTGATCGTCCGGCGCACCCTGGGCAGTCAGCCCCGCTATCAACCTGCTGACTGGCTAATATTTTCCCCACGACATGAGCTATTATCATTATGTAGCTCATGTCGACACGAAGAAGAAGAAAAATCTTAACATAAACAACATTTTTAAGGCGGCGCGTGGTTGACGCTTTGAGTCATGTAATGCACAGTCGAGCGCAATATCTATAGTAAAAACTTTTTAACAAAAAATAAAACCGACTTCAAAAACCTTAACTAATAAAAAAAGTAAAAAATAGTCATTGTTTGTATTTTAAAATCTTAACATAAACCAAAATTTTGAAGGCTAAACCTAAGTCAATAAAATTTATATGGGACCACCGCGCGGACTTTCTCTACCAAATAAAAAAACAACCACGTAAATCGGCCCACAAATCTCGGAGTAATCGGTGTACATACATAAAAAAAAAAAAAAAAAAAAAAAGAAGCCGCGGAATGCATAATACATACATACATACATATTATCACGCCTGTTTCCCATTGGGGTAGGCAGAGACTATGGATTTCCACCTGCTACGATCCTGACACACCTCTTTCGCTTCATCTACGTCCATTAACCTCGTCATGCATGCTCGTCGGTTTAGAGAACTCTTAACCTGGCATTTTTTGAGAACATCCGCGATTTGATCGCGATACGTTCGCCGAGGTCGTCCCCTTCCAACTCTTCCATCCACACTCGCTTCGTATACTTGTTTCGTCAATCTCCTCTCGTCCATCCTCTCTATATGTCCAAACCATCTTAACATACCTTTCTCAATCTTTGTCACTACATCTTCTTTCACTCCACAACGCTCCCTTATCATGTTATTCCTTACTTTATCTCTCAAAGTTACACCACACATACTTCTCAAAGCTCTCATTTCTACTGCATTTATTCTGCTTTCATGTTTCTTCTGCCATACCCAACTTTCACTACCATACATAAGTGTAGGCACTAACACTCCCCCATGAACAGCCAGCCGTGCCTTTTCCGACACTTTGACAAACATTTTTCAGCTATGCATCGCAAGGAAAAGACCTGATCCGTACACCCCATGCCCTTTCTAAATCCCGCTTGCACATCCCATATTTTTTCATCAGTTACTTTCATCACTCTTTCAATCAAAACTTTTGCATACAATTTGCCGACAACACTTAAAAGGCTAATGCCACGGTAATTCTTGCAGTCTTGCTGTGACCCTTTTCCTTTGTAAATACAAAGAGGAGGTGCCCTAACGCCGAAACTCTAAGCAGGCATGAGTCACCAGATTGCGGGGCGAAGAGGGGGATTACGCATGCGCAGTAACGCCGATACAACCAATGCCACCTAGAGGCGATTTGCAGAACTAAAGAGACAAGCGTGATATTTACCCGACTGCGCCAGAAGGAGGGTTATGTTTTTCGAGTGTATGTATGTATTTGTTTGTTTTAGGTACCTTGTGGGGACGTGCGTATGAATACACAAGGCACATCCGAGGACGTTTTCAAAGGGGGGACTTTTTGGTACATCCTCGGAGCGACCACTGACCACTGAATCGTATTCTACGCGCGATTTTGAGTCTTTCTGTATACTTAATAAGGAAAACTTAGTCAAACCTCGGTTTGGTAGTCATTATTCATGCATACACTCTGACAGTGTGTGTCCGCTAGGCGGCGCCACTTAAAATTCATACACACTACGTTTTACACTTCAGTCATGTTTTTAGTACTTTGGGGGGACTTATGTGTTAATCTTCACACAAACGTCCCCAGATTGGTAGCTTTTCCAGACAGAGTGTATAAACGTCCCCAGATGGGCAGCTTTTCCGGACAAGGGTGTATTCAGGTCCTCGTTAGGATAGATTTTCCATGTGTTACGGGTTTCCTTATAATTACTTTATGTACCTAATAAAAGATATCAACGCATCGTTTCGCCGTATAAAGTCTGCTAAGTGTATGTACTATGTGTGTTATACAAATCCAATGAGCTCAAACTCTTTGGGTTTACTAGTAGCCATCCAAGGGTTCCGTAACCCACCTTCCAGCTCCATCATCAGAATTCAGAACAGCTTGATGGTAACATATGATTGTATTGTCATCAGAAATACATACCATTATTGTGTAAATAATTGCTAAGTTTCATAATGATACAATACAACGATTAGAACTGTGTGGAATTTAGTTCATTAGATTCCGTTACAGAGTTACAGGTCGATATATTAAGGGGTGCTAGGCCATAAAACCTCCTCATGTGCCTGATGGCTGCTGGTCCTTTTTAATATCTCTGGAGGGAACAGCAGTTGTTGGGCCGGTACACCCTGGGCACGGGCAATAATTCTTCTTTGGATCGGGGGACTTATTGTCCATGGTAAATATTTTGGCATGGGAAGGGCCCGATCTGAGCTAATGGGAAGTTGCTCCACGTATCCCTCTGATGCCAGTAGACGGCACAGTGGAGGAGCAGGGAAGGGCCAGGTGTGCACTCACCCTGCCACTGGCCAGGCAGCGGGGGGATTGTGTCCTTCCCTGCCCCCTTCGACCTCGTAACTCGAGCAGAAATGGTGCGGTTGTGTTCTCAAACCTCCTTTTGGGACCGAGGGTCTTGTCTTCACCACCCGGACCGCGAGGAATAAAACCTCTATAAGAAATTATGGAAGGATAGGGCCTGTGGGTGGCAGACTCAGGGTAGCCCGTCGCTCGACCAGTCAAGGCCTGTGACGGTGGCGCACTGTTGTTCTGCGCGCGCCACCATGGAGGGTGCGGCCGATGTTAGGCCACACAGGGAGAAGGGGCTCGCCTAATAGTGGCGAACCGGAACCGGTTGGGGGTGGTTAGTGACTGCGAAGGCTATCGCACGCCCCCGGGTTATTAGAGGAACACCGTGGTGGTTTAAGTAAGTAATTCCAATACTCGCAGAGTGCGTCCGTGAGGACTTCCCCACGGAAAAAAATGGTCGACAAAATCAAAGCGTGTTCAAAATACAGGCCAATATATTCGTGACATCAATATTTCAATTATGATCAACAAAATTCCCTAAAAAACTACGTTAAATTCACTACCTACCTATCTTAAGAGTTAACCTGATTTCTGACCTACCATTTACAAATGTTATCCCATTCAGTGCTGTAATTTTAGCATAACATTTCAAAACATACAATAACATACATAAAATTGGAAGGGATTACAAAATAAGAAGTAAAAACTAACAATTATTTTCCATCGCGTTATTCGCGTAACTAGCATATTTCCTTTTCCGGGTCCCAGACTATCTTTGTACCATGTTTCGTCAAAACTGGTTCAGTCGTTTAGCCGTAATCAGGTAAACAGTGTTATTTTTACTTTAAATTTATAATAGTAGGTAAACAACGTGAAATAAAATTAAGTGGCGAAACTTCAACGACGTCTTACTAATCTATACTAATACAAGGAAAGATTTTGTAATAAAACAAGTTTAACCGGATTATATCGGTAAAACTTGTTTTATTATAATGTGTAGTGATCGCGAAAACCTAAGAAATTATTATAAGGAAAGTTTTGTTTGTTTGTTTGTAATGGATAAACTCTGAAACTACTGAACCATCATCAAAATCCTCTGAGCCTTTTCCCAACTATATTGGGGTCGGCTTCCAATCTAGCCGGATGCGACTGAACATCAGTATTTTACACGGGGCGACTGCCATCAGACCCCCACAAACCCAGTAACTGGGTAATACTGACATTCGGAGGTTAGACCAGTTGTCAGACTTTCAGGATTCTGACTACCTATAACAACTGCCATAGATATTCGTATGACAACCGGGACCGACAGCTTAATATGCTCTCCGAGGCACGGAGGGGTCTCGATGTGTAACGAAACGGTCACCCATCCACAGACTGACCGCGGCAAGTACAGCTTAACCTTGCAGATCGTACAATCCGCGCAGTCGGTGCTTCGCTACGAGCCCCTGAACCTACTGAACCGATTTTAATAATAAAATTCTTTCATCATTAGAAACTTTCTTTATTTTGCCGTGGGGCAGTCCTCATGGACGCACTCCGCCCGGGTTAGGCGGAGCCAGTGTCGGACTCTTACCGACTAAAACCACCATGGTGTTTCTTCAACTACCTTAGTCGGGGGCGTGGGAACCTGTGAGTATTCACACAACCACCCCCGACAGGTCGCGGCCCGCCACAAGCAGACGAGCTCGTTCTCCCCGTGCGGCCTAACGTCAGCCGCACCCTCCTTGGTGGCGCACACGGAACACTGCACGCCACCTCACCTCACGGGCCTTTACCAGCTACGCCAGCTGCGCCAATCACGCCAGCTGTGCCAGCTGTGTCAGCTACGCCAGCTGCGCCAGCAACGCCAACTGAGCCAGCTACGTCAGCATGCCAGCTGCGCCAACTTTGTCAGCTACGCCAGCTGTGCTAGCTACGCCAACTGTGCCAGCTACACCAGCTGTGCCAGGTACGCCAGCTGCTGGTTGGGCAGCAGACTAGCCCGAGTTTGCTGCTCGCAGGCCCTAGCTCCCGTAATTTTTATAGAGGTTTTGTTCCTCGCGGTCCGGGCGGTGAAGCCAAGACCCTCAATACCAAGAGGCGCGAGAACACTACTCAGCGAGCACTCCTGGGATTACAAGATTGACGGGGGCAGGAAAGGACAATCCCCCCGCTGCCTGCCCACTGTGCCCTCTGTTGAAATCAGAGGGACACATGGAGCAACTCCCCACTGTCCCGGAACGGCCCCGCGCTAGAATATTCGCCACAGGCAATAAGATCCTCCGAAGGTTAATCTCTCGAATGGATTCTATTGCCCGTACCCAGGATGCACCGACCAAACAACACAAGTTCGCGCATCCCGTGGCCGTCGATCCCGCGATCAGCTGACTTGATATGACGAGTTTAGAAAATTAAATTCATATTTACAAGTTACAAGCTTTTATTTAACTTTCCGTATTAGTATGTGTTCAAATTTTGCAAGTTTTTTTTTTATAACATAGGAGGGCAAACGAGCATGCGGGTCACCTGATGGTAAGCAATCTCCGCTGCCCATGGACATCCTTAACACCAGGGGAGTCGCCGATGCGTCGCCGACCTTTTAAAAAGACGTATGCTCTTTTCTTGAAGGTTCCCATGTCGAATTTGTTCGGGAAAACCGCTGACGGAAGTTGGTTCCACAGTTTTGCTGTACGAGGCAAAAAGTGGCGTGTGAAACGTACTGTAGTTGACCACCAACCATCAAGATGGTGAGGATGGAATTTAGATTTATAGTGGGTGATACGTTGGTGGAAGTCAGCGGCTGGTATGAGGTCGAACAATTCCTCAGAGCACTCCCCATTATACATGCGATATAGGACACATAGAGATGCAACGTCTCTTCGCAAAGGTAGAGGGTCTAGCCGATTGGGAATAGCATAGTCGCCGACGATTCGAGCCGCAAGTAACTTTTGAACCAGTTCCTGTTATCAGAATTCGTTAAAATTTGGTATACGTATGTAAACTCGATGACAATGTAATATTATGATGCGTAGGAGCTGATATGATGATGGAGCCGGAAGGTGATCACAGGATCTGCGCTGTGGTTAACGTAGATACACCGAGTTAGGTCTTGTTAGATTTGTCATAATGAGTAGTTGGCTGAGAGATGGTGATCACGGTCTGTTGATAGAGCTGGAAGGTGGTCACAGGACTTTTGCTGTAGTTACTGTTTTCACACCGAGTTTGGGTTTGTCAGATTTGTTTAAATGCGTAGTTGGCTGAGAGATGGCGGTCAGATCAGGATCAGGGCATACAGTTCTAACGTAACTTTCGCCTGCTGCAGAACGGCAACGCTGGATTACTTTAATACTTTGAAGACCTCGGATAGTACTTAGATCAAGAAATGTGTGTCCTGAGTTACAATAAAACAAATAAAAGCTAGTAACAAATTACTGCATAAACATAACGGAAAATTTCGTAGGTATCATATTGAAGTCCCCATATAGTACATCTTCTGCTTGGAAAAACGTTCTGGGATTGTTCATGTAAAGTCTAACACAGGGTCCCCCCATTAGGCAACGAACAAGAAAAAGTGTGTTAAAATGCGTCCTCGGATTGAAGTCAGATGGTCAACGTCCTCGTATGTCTTACACACACGTCCTCGGAAGACAGATGCCAGGCGCGTTTGCATGTGTATTCTGGTCCGCACATTGTTAACAGAAATTCAAACCTAAAAATGTTGAGATAGCGCTATACAAATAGGCTCATCACTCTTAATTTGATCTTCTCTTTCTTTCGCTCCTATTAAAAAAGTCGTACAACATCGTTAAGTCGGTTTTTTAGAGCGTCCTCGGATGGCAGTATTTCACTATAGTCCTCGTAAGGACGTCTGTACAAACAGGGGTGTATGTATGTATGTATGTATGTATGTATATTTTTTTGGCACGCTCTGTAGCCTAAACGGCTTGATGGATTTTAGCTTGAGATGTGTCGTTAGGTTCGTCTTAATTTTGAGAGTGACACTGGGTATATCAAAATTATAAAAAATAAAATGGCCGCTTTTTGGCGCCATTTTAAGTCTTCAAAAAAAATGTTTTCCCCTCAAAACCTGTCGAGTGGGGTATTAAAATAAAGGGCTTTATAAATGCTTTACGAAAATATATACAACTTATATGTTTAAATGTAATTTGGAATGAGAAATGCTAAAAAACAACAAAATATTCATCGTTAAAAATGAATTACATTAATAGCGCGATAAAACATGATAGAACTAAAAATTTTAAAATAAAAAAGTTAATTAAAAAAACCAAAAAACCCGACTGCGAATAAATATAACTGAAAAGATGTAAACAAGACTTGTGTAGGTACATGTAGGTATATGTGAAACTATCAAATCAACACGCAGGCGGAGGCTACGTATGTTTTTGGTCATGAATTACATAAAGTAGTTCATAGGTAACCTCCGCCTGCGTGTTGATTAGATAGTTTCACATATACCTACATGTACCTACACAAGTCTTGTTTACATCTTTTCAGTTATATTTATACGCAGTCGGGTTTTTTGGTTTTTTTAATTAATTCAAAAAATCATTAAAAGTTCTGCTATTCATCGATAGATGGCAAATCTAAAAAGTATCCCACCAAAAACATGAAATGTATAAAAATGCCAAATCTCGCAACGCGATCCTTCCACCGTAAAAAGTTGTGAGATCTCATGTAAAGCCAAGTCAGTTATGTTAGTTAGTATGGAAGCACCTAATATTTTAGGTAGTATGGAAGCACCTATTCAACAACTGTCATAAATTGTTTCCTAATTAGTTACCTACCAACATTTAGTGTCTGTAACAATATTATACATCTGTATTTCTATAATAAATATAGTAACTTGGCAATCGCACGGCAACATATTATTTTATATCTACCTAATATTGATTTCTGTGTCTGTCACACAGTTTATACTAGCACAGACACCGCCGTTAATTCTATCTTAGTAAGATATATTTAAACAGTTAACTGTGTTTTGTTTTTTGTTTGTACAAGATAGTTTTTTTTTTTACCGGTTTCTGAAAATCTATTCTATATACATATTATAAGAATGTAAGTCTGCCGTGTCTGTACAATGTATATTTTTGCAAAAAAAAATATAATAATAAGAAAAAGAATAAAAAATAAAAAAATATATTAATTAATAAGAATAAGTAAAAAATAAATTTCGTGTTTTTTTTTAATGTTTGTCTGTTTGTCTGTTTATCTGCTTGTCTGTTTTTTTGAACGCGCATCACGTTAAAACTACTGGATTTATTTGAAATAATTTGTAAGATTATTATTGGGCATATTTTGAGGTTACACTTAGTCTTTATTTGATAAAAATCGGTTCAATCTATCAGAAGTTATATCAATTTAAAGTGTACCAGAAAGTAAGTTTGCTAACATGTAGCGGTACTATTACCCAATAACAGGTAGCGCTAAGGCTCAGGGCACGAAACGAGCGGTGGCCGGCGATGAATAAAATGGATGAATGACATTAGTTGTAAGAGGTTGTAAGTAATGAAATGTTTTAAATAATGTTAATATTAATTTTGAACGAATCCAAATTGACCGCAGCCACGCGCGCCCGCGTCGTACCGCGTCGCCTGTTCCGGCTCAATCTGGCGTGATTTGTGATTTTTTACTGTTAATTTGCTTTCAGGCAAAAAAAATACATTAGAGTAATACCAGGCAGGTATGTGCCAACGACTTAGTAACATCACAATTATTATTTACAAAAAAAATATAACTTTTGCGCACACCTGCAAGGAAACAAAAGCCGAAATTCAGTTGGACCTCCATTGTTTTAGATGAGTGGGTACGGTCATAAATTAAGTCGGTACTTTTGAGTACATATAAAACAATGACTACTTTACTTATCTATACATATAATAAAATCACTATGAAGAAAGAACTGAAAAATTGTTTTTTTTTTATGATAATTGCTACGCTTACTAGGAACAATAAATTGCAATTTTTAGAGTTGGTGCCTGTTATTAATAGATAAACGCCAAAACTACTGGTGAATTAGTTGAAATTTGGCAAAAATTACCGTTACACACCGGCTCAGGTTATTTATAGTATGCAAATCATCACGCTTTTTTGAATGGGAAGTGATTTATACAACATTATGTCTTTAAAGCTATGTCTTACAGCAAATATTCTGATATGTTTCAATTTATATACCCATAATTGTCACCATTATGTTAAAAGAACCATTTTTTTAATCGACCGTCACGCTATATCTCAAGGGAGCTAACCAACAGTGTTTAGAAACCAGAACGCGTATTTCATAGGTAATTATTAATTTGCCTAGCGTCCTCACGGATGTCCTGCGAATGTTTTATTCTGAGATCGAATCCCAGCCTCCGTCTTAGTTTTTGGGTTTGTTAAGTTATGTTTTAGAATTTTTTTTTTATCATTTTGTCTATTTTTGGGATTCACCAGAGGATGGGCAGCAGCGTTCTCTGAGTATTTAACCAACCAACTGCGATCGCCAACCCGCCTGCCAAGCGTGGCGATTATGGCATATCCCCCAATATATGCTTAGGGGAGGCCTGTGTCCAGCAGTGGACGTCTTACGGCTAGGCTAAAATGATGATGATGATGATTTTGTCTATTGTTAGTACAGTCATTATCAATAATTTATGACACACGGTCTTCCTTCTTCTCAGAATGAGAACGAGGTAACTTAATCCAACACGCTGGCCTGATTTGGCAGACTGCACAAGTGCACATACTCTCAGAAATGCAGGCTTTTATAAAAAAATATTTACATCCCCATTTCACATGTATGGGCGCCACCCCTAAAATACGTAATCAAGATTTTTTTATTCTTTTAAAATTGAGATCTATATCTATTCCATTTTTTGTCAAAATTTCATTTACTTTATAGGACAGACGGACAGACGGACAGACGGACAGACGGACAGACAGACGGACGGACATGACGAAACTATAAGGGTTCCTTGTAGGACTACGGAACCCTAAAAAACAACAACGTAAATAAAAAAATAAAGAAAGAAAAAAGAAAGAAAAAGATTTTATTCTTGCGCTCCATTTGACGCACTCACTACAAAACTTATACATAATACTTAATAATAAATACATAATACTTTACAATTTCATGACAAATTAGTAATAAATAAGTAAATACAGGTAGAAATATTCAAGTGGTAAGATATGCGTCACATCCGCGCAAAACGGCCATCGCCATTAGGTATGAGTATGACATTACATATCAGATATTGGGTGTTGTAGTTTTTTACGTCCTTAGTTCACTTTTTTTGTAACGTTGTCTGCACAATAGAATTTCTCCTGTAATGTGCGTGCGTTTACAGGCACTACGTTTTATCCTGGAATCGAACTTGCCTTCAGTGGCAAGTACAAACAGTTTTTTTCCCTTTTCATCATTTGTACAAATTAAATGTAAAAGAGAAGGAATTCAATCATTTCCAATACAAAGGAAACATTTATTAGTTGCTAAAATGTTTTCCCAGTGAACAAAGTGTAAATAATATTATAGTGTTGTATTATTCCGTATCAATCAATCAACTCAGCCTATCGCAGTCCACTGCTGGACATAAGCCTTTTCCGTATACCTACTAATAAAGAATGACTATGCTACTTTACTACAAAAGTTTTCTAAAAAAGAACTAGAAGACATCAGTAGATAATTATAGAAAATTACGACAGTGTTTATATGAATACGACATAGTGTTACTTTCCGACATCCACGCGGACGAAGTCGCGGGCAATGCTATAAATAATAATATTTGAATTTGAATATTTACTAGCGATCTGAGAAGGCAATTCCCATACAGCAGCGCTTTATTGGTGCTATGGCATAGTAACATAATATTTTACATCCACCTCATAGCGATTTATTAGCGATCTGAGAAGGCATTTCCACGAAGCAGCATTTTATTTGTGCTGTGCGATTCAAATTCAAATTCAAAATTATTTATTTGTCAAACATAGGTATGATGTACAAGACATGGTGTTAATTTTTTAATAATCCAGTATCACTATGTTTTGCCTTGATAGGCGTACAAATTTGGTAAGATAAAGATAATACTTATTACAGATTTGTGGATTGCCAAGTTACTATATTTATTATAGAAATACAGATGTATAATATTGTTACAGACACTAAATGTTGGTAGGTAACTAATTAGGAAACAATTTATGACAGTTGTTGAATAGATGCTTCCATACTACCTAAAATACCAGGCCCCTCAGAAAGTATTGCGAAAAAAAGTTTTTATATATGGGAGACTGGCCAGTTATAATGTTTTTCGAAAATATGATTATTTATAAGTAAAAATAAGTAAGTTCCAATTTCAAAATTTCCCTCCACATTTTTTGCGAGTTAATTCAAAGTATTGTGTCTCACTGAAATATGGATCTGCGCCGGGAACATTTTAGAGCTATGATTTTATACGATTTCAAGTGTCGCCTGAAACCGGATGAATCGTACGATAGACTTCAAATGGCATTCATGGATGAAGGCCCTTCCAAGGCAACCGTGTATCGTTGGTATAACGAATTCAAGCGCGGTCGACCAACTTTGGGGGATGACGAAAGAAGCGGTCGCCCTTTGACGGCTGTTACCGAAGAAAACGTGCTAGCAGTGAAAAATTTAATCCAAGACAATAGGCGAATTACATATCAGGAGATTCAACACATATTAAAGATTGGATCGGGAAGCGTTCACGAGATTCTACACAGCCATCTTCGCGTGAGGAGGATAGTATCACGCTGGGTGCCGCACAACCTCACCGATGCTCAGAAGCAGGCCCGGGTGGAATGGTGCCGTGATATGCTTAACAAATTTGAAGCAGGCTCGTCTCGGCGTGTTTACGACATCGTTACAGGTGATGAGTCCTGGATTTATCAATACGACCCAGAAACCAAGCGCCAGTCGACTGTTTGGGTGTTTCAAAATGAGCCAACGCCTACCAAAGTGAAGCGATCTAGAAGCGGGGGTAAGATTTTGATCGCTAGCTTTTTTAATTTGACTGGCCACTTGGTATCAATTCCCTTACGGGATCAAAGAAGCATTAATGCCGAATGGTATACTACCAAATGTTTGCCAGAAGTTTTCTCTGTTATAAGCAACAAGCGACCAAACACAGGGCTCCGCGGGCTACTGCTCCACCACGACAATGCACCTGCGCACACCGCACTCAAAACGAGGGACTTCCTGGACAGCACGCCAGTCAAACTCCTGGGTCACCCTCCTTACAGCCCTGATCTAGCACCGTGTGACTTCTTTTTATTCCCAAAAATAAAAAATCAGCTCAAAGGGATACAATTTTCGTCGCCGGAAGATGCGCTGGCTGCGTTCGAGCAGGCTGTAAACGAGGTGTCTGCGGCGGACTGGAAAAAGTGTTTTGAAAACTGGTTTAGGCGCATGAATCTTTGTATAGAGGCTGGTGGAAAGTACTTTGAAAAGATTTGATAAAAATATATGTACGTATAGAACAATTTTTTTTAGTTTCGCAAAACTTTCTGAGTGTCCCACGTATTAGGTGCTTCCATACTAACTAACATAACTGACTTGGCTTTACATGAGATCTCACAACTTTTTACGGTGGAAGGATTGCGTTGCGAGATTTGGCATTTTTATACATTTCATGTTTTTGGTGGGATCTCATTTCTTTTTGTAGGTAGTCCTCCTTTTATTCTTTTCGGGTAATATTTTTGCACATCAGCTAAGCCCACTCCTTATCTCTTTTAGTTTTACTCAGAGTCTTTGATGTAACAATTTTTGATAAGTCTGGACGATAAGTGCTTCTAAGTCAATTACATTCAGCTATTGCAGACTCCTGAGCTTTGAAACTACCGAATTCGATCTTAATAAGATGTAATCCGCCTGAACTTGTCACTCTCGAAAGTGCCACGTACGCGTGACCGCATGTGAACACTGAAGAACCGATGTCCATCAGTGCACTGGTTCCCATACATAGCATAGATCTAAAGATCCTTTAACCGTGATAGGTTCTTTTGAGGCTGAGATTCGTGCTGGGCCAGGATCTATCATAGCTAAATTCTATGTGATAAAAAATGGATTAAGAGATTTACTAGGCAGAGACAGCGCAATAGCACTAAGAGTTCTAAAAGTGGGTTTTGATGTAAACGAGGTAAGTGTCAGTAAATTCCCAAAATTTAAAAATGTTTTGCTAGAAATTGCAATTGATAAAACAGTTACACCAGTGTGTCAACCATATAGAAGAATACCAATACCATTAGAAACTAAAATCTATATATACTATAATAAAACTGTAAAGGTCGAAAAGTCTGTACATTGAGTTTTTTTTCGCGAAAACCGGCTAGGGGGACTAGAAATAAGCTATAGAACACGAATCAATCGTTTAAAAAATTTATGTCTGTCTGTCTGTCTGTCTGTCTGTCTGTTTGTTACCTCATCACGTGAAAACGGCTGAACGGATCGTAATGAAACTTAGCATTTGTATTGGTATTAGTCTAACTTAAAATATAGGGTATGTTTTATCTGAATCGGTTGAGTAGATCCAGCGATACAGCTTGACCCCTCTATTGTATTAAGTTGCATACAAAGTAGAGGTCATGATTGTTGGTTGTATGCAGGTTGCAGGTTCCTAAAAATACAACTGGATTCTATTAGTATTATAGAAAATATAGAATAACATAACATAGCCCATCACTGTCCCGCTGCTGGGCATGGCCCTCTTCTTGGAATGAGAAGAGTTAAGGAACTGGATATTGTTAGTGTAATAGATTATCATAACATAATCAGCTCATTACCTACTGCCCCACTGCTGGGCACGGACCTCTTCTCGGAACGAGAACAGTTAAGAAACTAGAAAATATAGAATAACATAACGTAGTCAACCCATTACTGTCCCACTACTGGGTATGGCCCTCTTCTCAAAATGAGAAGAGTTAATGAACTGGATATTATTAGTATTCTAGAATAACATAACATTACCAGCCCATTACAGTCCCACTGCTGGACACGGGCCTCTTCTCAGCATAAGAAGAGATGTGGTTAGTGTTATAGAATAACATAATCAGCCCAATTACTTCCCACTGCTGGGCACGAGCGTCTTCTCAGAATGAGGGAGTTTAGGGCTAATTCCATGAAATTCCATCACCTTAGCCGGTTGGTTGTAAAAACAAAATATAGTATGGTCGGTAAATAGTGTAATCGTCTGTGTAGGCGCTTATATGTATATATTTGAAGATATTGTGTTCATAATTATGACACATGTTATTTTCCGACATCCACGCGGACGGAGTCGCGGGCACAGCTAGTCAATAATAAAATTGATGAGTTAGTTAGGATGGATATTATTGAACCAGTTAATGAGCCTTCCCCATGGGTCAGTCCTATGGTTCCCATCATTAAAGAAAATGGTGACATCCGCCTTTGTCTCGACATGCGTTGTGCCAATAAGGCAATTATTAGAGAAAACCACCCATTGCTAACTATGCATCAATTGATGCCAAAGTTTCAGAAAGCCCAATTTTTTTCTAAATTATCACAACATTTATCACAAGCAAGGTTTTATATAGATATAAAAGACTCTTGTTTGGAATCTCGAGCGCTCCAGAGCATTTCCAGAAAATTATTGAAAAAATGTTGATTAAATGCGAGGGCGTCATAAATTTTATTCATGACATTGTCGTATTTGGCAGTAATGAGTCTGAGCATAGCGAGAGGCTTAAAAATCTTTTGCAAGTTCTTAAGGAAAATGACGTATTGCTAAATAAAATAAAATGCATTTTTAATGCCAGGATTATAGAATTCCTTGGGCACAAACTGTCATCAAAAGGTATAAGACCTTTAGATAAGTACCTTAAAACGATTGAGTCTTTTCGTGAACTAAAAAATGTAGAGGAAATTCAGAGCTTTCTTGGTCTAATAAACTATGTTGGAAAGTGGATACCTAATTTAGCTTCCCTGACTGAACCAATCCGCCAAATCTTGCGGCAAAAGCTTCATAAGCATGCTGATATTTTGCATTTCTGGAAAACCACTCAACAACAAGCTTTTGATAAACTCAAAAAATGTCTGAGCACAATTAGTACATTAGGCTATTACGACCCGAAAGATAGGACGCAAGTAATTGCTGATGCGAGCCCTGTGGGATTGGGAGCAGTACTTGTGCAATTTGACTCAAATATACCCCGCATCATTGCTTATTGCAACAAAAGTCTGACAGACATTGAAAAACGTTACTGTCAAACTGAAAAAGAAGCTTTGGCGTTGGTTTGGGCCATAGAACATTTTCACATGTACCTATATGGCACAGATGAGTTTGAATTGGTTACAGATCACAAACCGCTACAGTTCATTTTCAGCACGCGCTCAAAACCTAGTGCTCGTATTGAGCGTTGGGTATTAAGACTGCTTATAACTATAAAGTAATTTATAAGCCAGGTAAATCTAATATTGCCGACCCACTTTCACGTCTTTGCAAAAGTTCTCACTATGCCCCTTTTGATGATGAGCATCACGTAAATCAAGTTGTACAACTTGCGGAACCAACAGCATTATCGTTAAAAACAATTTTGGGAGAATCTCAATCCGATAAAGAGTATTCTTTAATAAGAGAAGGGTTACTTCATAACAAATGGGACGCTAGTATCAATAATTATAAATTATTTGAAAATGAACTCTGGCTACACGATGACATCTTGTTAAGGGGCAACAAAATAGTAATTAGCAGCCCTTCATGAGGGCCATCCCGGAATTGTGAACATGAAAGCCAGATTACGTACCAAAGTGTGGTGGCCCAGAATTGACAAAGGTGCCGAAAATGTTGTTAAAAACTGTAGGGGATGCATCTTAGTATCTGGTCCTAATCCACCTACACCTATGAAAAGACGAGAGCTCCCAACTCAAGCCTGGATCGACACCGCTATAGACTTTCTAGGTCCACTACCTAGTGGAGATTATCTTTTTGTTATTATCGACTATTTTAGTCGCTATAAGGAAATTAAAGTTATGAAAACCATTACAACTAAAGATACAATAAATGTCCTAAAAGAAATTTTCTCCCGTCTAGGCATTCCTGTGAGTATAACTTGCGACAATGGTCGATAATTCACCAGCCATGATTTTATTTCCTTTTGTGAAGTTTTAGGAATCCGTATGTATAACACCGTTCCATATTGACCACAACAAAATGGAGAGGTCGAAAGACAAAATAGAGCCATATTAAAACGATTAAAGATCAGCCAAATCCAGAAGTCTAATTGGAAAGATGATTTACTGAAATATCTTATGATGTACAATAGCACGCCTCATGGTACTACTGGGAAATCTCCCTCCGAATTGTTCTACGGGCGACAGTTTCGAGACAAATTACCTAGTTTAATAAATATGGAAAATAAAGAAGCATATCAAGAGGTAAATGATAAAGACACTGAGAAGAAAACAAAAGGAAAGACACATGAAGATAGAAAAAGAAAAGCACAAGAACAAGATGTCGATGTTGGCCAAAAAGTATATGTAAATTTTTTTGTCAAGAATAATAAACTGACGCCAACTTTCGACCCAGAACCACATACAGTGGTCAGTACAAAAGGAAACGAAGTGAGTGTACAAAATGATTCTACCGGACAAGAGCTTAAAAGAAATGTGATTCATCTTAAATGCGTAGAAGGGACTTGGAAAATAATCAAAGAAGATCAGGATACAGAAACAGATGATCCAGGTGAAAATGAGAACGAAAAGGTAACATAAAATGAAACAACTTTAGAATCTAATTTATTCATTATCTTATAACTATTATAAAATTGTAAACGTCTGTTTGTTTGTTTGTTTGTTTGTTCCAGCATCACGCTAAAACTACTGGACCGATTTTGATGTTTTTTTTTTGTTTGAAAGCTGATGATCTGACTTAAAAACTGGTATGGGTTTTGAGAAAGAAAGAAAGAAAGAAAAAAAGAAAAAAATTAATTCGTGGGTTGCGTACTCACCCGACAGATCGAAGCTTCTATGCATTTGCACGAGCGGATAGTAATGTACGATGGAGTGGAGTGGAGTGGAGTGGACACGGGATGGGACTGGGGATGGGACTGGGGACGGGACAGGGGACGGGACTGGGGACGGGACAGTGGACGGGACAGCGGACGGAACATGGGACGGGAAATGGGACGGGACATGAGATGGGACATGGGACAGTACAGTGGGACGGGACATGGGACAGGACATGGGACAGGACATGGGACATGGGACGGGACGATAGTGATATAGTGAGATAGTAAGACAGTGGGACAGTGGGCAGTGCGACAGTGGGATAGTTGATCAGTGGGACAGTAGGACAGTGGCAGTGGGACGGTGGGACAGTGGGGCAGTGGGGCAGTGGGCCAGTGGGGCAGTGGGGTAGCGGGGTAGCGGGGCAGTGGGGCAGTGGGGTTGTGGGGCAGTGGGGTAGCGGGGTAGCGGGGCAGTGGGGCTGTGGGACAGTGGAGCAGTGGGGCAGCGGGGCAGCGAGGCAGTGGGGCAGCGGGGCAGCGTGCCAGCGGGGCAGCGGGGCAGTGGGGTACCGGGTCAGCGGGATAGTGGGGCAGCGGGGTAGTGGGGCAGTGGGTTAGCGGTGCAGCGGGGCAGCTGGGCAGCGGTGCAGTGGGGCAGCGGGGCAGCGGGGCAGTGGGGCATTAGTGGAATGGGGCAACGGGGCAGCGGGGCAGTAGGGGAGTGGGGCATCGGGGCAGGCAGTGGGGCAGTGGGACAGTGGGGCAGCGGGGCAGTGGGGCAGCGGGGCAGCGGGACATTGGAGCAGCGGGGAAGCGGGCCTGTGGGGAAGCGGGGCAGAGGGGCAGCGGTGCAGGCTGTGGGGCAGTGGGATAGTGGGGCAGCGGGTCAGTGGGGCAGTGGGGTAGCGGGGCAGTGGAATAGTGGGGCAGCGGGGCAGTGGGGCAGTGAGGTAGCGGGGCAGTGGGATAGTGGGGCAGCTGGGAAGTGTGGCAGCGGGGCAGCGGGGCAGTGGGGTAGCGGGGCAGTGTGGCAGTGGGGTAGCGGGGAAGCGGGGCAGTGGGGTGCAGCGGGGCAGGCAGTGGGGTAGTGGGGCAGCGGGGCAGTGGGGTAGTGTGGCAGCGGGGCAGTGGGGCAGTGGGGTAGCGGGGCTTTGGGGCAGCGGGGCAGTGGGGCAGCGTGGCAGCGGGGCAGTGGGGCAGTGGGGAAGCGGGGCAGTGGGGCAGCGGGGCAGTGGTGCAGTGGGGCAGCGGGGCAGTGGGGCAGCGGGGAATTGGGGCAGTGGGGCAGCGGAACAGCGGGACAGTGGGACAGTGGACTGGACTGGAATGGACTGGACTGGACTGGACTGGACTGACGTGGGTTAGCAGAATTTAACGCGAGCGGAGCCGCGGGTAAAAGCTAGTAATGTATAAAACCATCAACATGGTAGTAGTAGTAGTTTCATAACTTTATTAATTATTTTGATAATACATTGTTGTAAATTATATTGAAATTTAAATACTAATTAGCTTAATTTTGATTTTGCATTCTAAGTATTTGATTTTTTTTTAAAAAGAAGAGATGTGATATTTGGTTATTTAATACTAATATAAAATATCAATACTGTACTGATTATATTTACTTGATTATCTGTTACATGAATTATATTAATGGTTGTTGTATTGAATAGAAATTAATGTATGCGCGGTAACTGGTGGGGATAACGCCCCGCTCCTCACTAAAGTAATAAAACACTGGAGTTGTTACTCGCCTGGGCAGAGAGGACGTAGACTCCACCAAGTGCTGAGTGTACCTAAAATATCATCTCATTGTGTTGTTATTTATCTCGAATACCACACTGACTCCGAGTCATTTCCTTGTGAGTGAGCATTTGGTTGCCGTTCCGGAGTACAATTTCGAGTCCTCCACTTTAAGTAGTTTACGTCGATGGCAACTGACACAACGAATGATGCAAAGTTTTTGGCGACGCTGGTCGCAGGAGTATTTATCTATGTTTTTGAATCGGTATAAATGGAATCAACTCAAATAAACAAATCAATTTTTTTAATATTTTTATTCCTGACTGGACAGAAGTACTTGACATTTTCATTGTCAGCCGGGTTGACCAATACAAAATTAAATAGTCTCAACTCGGCCACATGGCTGAGATTCTGTTGGCCGAGTTGTCAAATAACTATAGAGCGCGGCCGCGCACGCGCCCTGGCGCGTGTCAACACAGATAATAAAATATAGTCTGGCGAAAACATTATAATAGGAACTAATTTTCTATCCTTGTCAGGATTCCGTCAATCTCTGTTTTATCATACAAAAAATATGCCTGTAAACACTTAAATATAACTAAAAGCAATATGACAATGAAAAGTTCTGCCAAAAACGCGATTTTAAACGATAAAATTTTCAATGTATGACAAGTGGCGCCACCCTGAATTTTGTGTACTCATTGGTGCCGAATACGACTGCTAAAAAAAAGGTTTGAAAACTCCTTGGTTGGGTCGAAGTGGCATTAAAAACTCCCTAGTTGGGCTGAAGTGTGCGGTTATGGGAAAAAAAAAAAATTACCGCATTGTTTTGTTTAGCAAACTGAATCGTAATGAAACTTTTTAAATTCATTTCAGGTGCATGTCTGTGCGTAAAGTATGTCATTATGACATTACTTTCGAGTTCATAATTCGAATTTTACGATACGAGTGTAGATAATAGTAGTTTATGAAACTGTTGCATAACGGGGGTTATTAAAACACGAGTGTGAGTTTAAAAACCGAGCCGTAGGCGAGGTTTTTAATAGTATCATACGAGTGTTTTAATACCTAGTTATGTCAGTTTTAAACACTATTTTATCTAAACTCATAACAATTTTAAATAAAATACCAAAGTCAAAATCTTGGTAACATTGTTGTAGTTTTTCTTGATTTTTCTAGTAAAAGATTGTTCGTCATTTACGTTGCTGCATCGAGAAATTCAGGCGGGGTCGAATTCTCCTCTGTTCAGTATCACTGCTGTAGTCAGATATTTTTGCCCAGAATAAAACTTTAGACACACAAAACCATAATAATAAAGTAAACAATTACAATAAATATACAAGTAACGATGACCAAATCCAGTAGGTCATGGCGCGCGGCCGCGCACGCGCCTACACAGATACTAAAATATAGTCTGGCGAAAACATTATAATCGGAACTAATTTTCTATCCTTGTCAGGATTCCGTCAATCTCTGTTTAATCATACAAAAAATATGCCTGTAAACACTTAAATGTAATTAAAAGCAATATGACAATCCAAACTTCTGCCAAAAACGCGATTTTAAACGATATAATTTTTCAATGTATGACTAGTGGCACCACCCTGAATTTTGTGTACTCATTGGTGCCAAACTGTACGACTGCTAAAATAACAAAAAATAAAACCGACTTCAAAAACCTTAACTAAAAAGTAAAAAATAATCACTGTATGTATTTTAAAATCTTAACATAAACAAATTTAAGGCGGCGCGTGGTTGGCCCTTTGCGTCATGTAATGTAGTACAGTCGAGCGCAATATCTATAGTAAAAACAGTTTATGTGAACGTACATGAAAATCACGCGCCGCCTTCAAAATGTTGTTTATGTTAAGATTTTAAAATACATACTGTGATTATTTTTTACTTTTTAGTCAAGGTTTTTGAAGTCGGTTTTATTTTTAACCGACGAAAAAAAGGAGGAGGTTCTCAATTCGACGCGTATATTTTTTTTTTTTTTATTTTTTTTTTTTTTATGTATGACCACGCATAACTTTTTACAGATTGGTCCGATTTTGATGATTCTTTTTTTAATGGATAGGGTATATCTCGAAGTTGGTCCCATTTAAATTTCAAAATCAAAATCCACCCCTAAGGGTAGTAAAACAGGGGATGAGTGTTTGTTCACCCACTGAATTCTTATCTGTTAACCGATTCTGTTGAAACTTGACACACATAAATATAGTTCTAGACACTACGACATAATGGAGACCTGGAGTTAGAGATTAACCACAAAAAAATGAAAAATAAAACTTTTTAACAAAAAATTGAACCGACGAAAACAGAAACTGAAAAGCGAAAAATAACTAACTATGAGTCGGCGCCAAACAACCAATCAACGAAGATCATTAAATTACTTTAAATAAATAATAAAAACAACGTCACATCAAATACAACGTGAAATTTTCAACGATAAACAATAACTTTCCAAAAATGCGTTCTCCGCTCGGCCACTTCCAACTTACACGCACTTTGCTTTGTTAAAAGTTCGTTTGGCGCCGACTCATAATTAGTTATTTTTCGCTTTTCAGTTTCTGTTTTCGTCGGTTCAATTTTTTGTTAAAAAGTTTTTTTGTTAAAAAGTTTTTATTTCATACTTTTTAGTTGAGGGTTGATTCATAAATGTTTATATAACCAATTTGAGAACATTTTTTTTAGTAACCTTTGCTATCCCACTACTGGGCAAAGGTCTCGCTCATGTTCTTCCAAACGTCCAATCACTATCGTGAAAAAAAAAACACGCATATCGGCCAAGAATTCTCAGAAAAACGAACCACTGAGCAGATCATCTAGATAGGCGAAGCTAAAATAAACTAATTTATTGAAGCTAGTTAAAAAACTACTCAACCTAAGTCAATAAAATTTATATGGGACCACCGCGCGGACTTTCTCTACCAAATAAAAAAACAACCACGTAAATCGGCCCACAAATCTCGGAGTAATCGGTGAACATACATAAAAAAAAAAACCCGCGGAATACATAACCTCCTCCTTTTTTTGTCGGTTAAAAAAGGTTTGAAAACTCCTTGGTTGGGTCGAAGTGGCATTAAAAACTCCTTAGTTGGGCTGAAGTGTGCGGTTATGGAAAAAAAATTAAATTACCGCATTGTTTTGTTCAGCAAACTGTATCGCAATGAAACTTTTTAAATTCATTACAGGTGCATGTGCGTAAAGTATGTCATTATGACATTACTTTCGAGTTCATAATTCGAATTTTACGATACGAGTGTAGATAAAAATAATTACACTATTATATTACTACTAGCTTTTACCCGCGGCTCCGCTCGCGTTAAATTCTGCTAACCCACGTCAGTCCAGTCCAGTCCAGTCCATTCCAGTCCACTGTCTCACTGTTCCGCTGTCCCGCTGTCCCGCTGTCCCGCTGCCCCGCTGCCCCACTGCCCCGCTGCCCCGCTGCCCCGCTGCCCCGCTGCCCCGCTGCCCCACTGCCCCGCTGCACCACTGCCCCGCTGCCCCGCTTCCCCAATGCCCCACAGCTCCACTGCCCCACTGCCCCGCTGCCCCGCTACCCCACTGCCCCACTGCCCCGCTACCCCACTGCCCCACTGCCCCGCTTCCCCACTGCCCCGCTGCCCCTCTATCCCATTGCCCCACTGCCCCGCCGTCCCACTGTACCGCTACCCCACTGCCCTGCTGCCCCACTATCCTACTGCCCCAATGCCCCGCTACCCCACTGCCCCGCTGCCCCGCTATCCCACTGCCCCGCTGCCCCGGTACCACACTGCCCCACTTCCCCGCTGCCCCACTGCCACGCTGCCCCACTGCCCCACTGCCTCGCTGCCTCACTGCCCCACAGTCCCACTGCCCCACTGTCCCACTGCCTCACTGTCCCACCATCCCACTGTCCCACCGTCCAACTTTCCTACTGTCCCATTGTCCCACTATCTCACTGTCCCACTGCCCACTGTCCCACTGTCTCACTATATCACTATCGTCCCATGTCCCATGTCCCATATCTTGTCCCACTGTCTCACTATCTCACTATATCACTATCGTCCCGTCCCATGTCCCATGTCCTGTCCCATGTCCCATCCTATGTCCAGTCCCATGTGCCGTCCCACTGTCCTGTCCCATGTCCCGTCCCATTTCCCGTCCTATGTTCCGTCCCCTGTCCATCCCCTGTCCCGTCCCCAGTCCCGTCCCTTGTCCCGTCCCCAGTCCCATCCCCAGTCCCATCCCTTGTCCACTCCACTCCATCGTACATTTCTATCCGCTCGTGCAAATGCATAGAAGCTTCAATCTGTCGGGTGAGTACGCAACCCACGAATTAATTTTTTTCTTTTTTTCTTTCTTTCTTTCATTCTTAAAACCCATACCAGTTTTTGAGTCAGATCATCAGCTTTCAAACAAAAAAAAAATCATCAAAATCAGTCCAGTTGTTTTAGCGTGATGCTGGAACAAACAAACAAACAAACAGACAACTGACATTTAACAATTTTATAATAGTAGTAGATTATGGTTCCGTGTGGTGCTGGACGTAAATAATTGCACCATCCTATATCTTTTCATAGGTGTCATAAAAGACGACTAAGGCATTCACCAGAAGATGGGCAGCAGCCTTCTCTGAGTATTTAACCAACCAACTGCGATCGCCCACCCGCCTGCCAAGCGTGGCGATTATGGCATATCCCCCCAATATGACCAGCTTCGGGGAGGCCTATGTCCAGCAGTGGATGTCTTTCAGCTGAAATTATGATGATGATTATTATTATTATGCGTTTCTTTACATCCATAAAGACAAATCTTTAATTACTTCTACCAAATAATATATATGATCTTGTATAGAGCGAACGGAACACTGCGATTAAATCACTGGAGACGTGGCAGTGGTGCCCTATTGCGCCGGAAGGAAGGAACCCGCCGCCATATTAGTGCCGCAGTACTGGTCCCATTCCCCGACCAAAGACGGTATTGTTTGTCCCCATTACACAGCGCTTTGAATGCTACTGACTGAGATATGACTAAGAGACCGAGACAAGTTTCATATAAATCTTTATACAGGTTTTTACAAGCTTTTATTTAACTTGCAATGTATGTACGTATGTAATTTGTTACGTGCGTCAGGCTGGCCCGGCCCCGTGGCTTTAGGTCGCGAGATATGTGTTATCTGAATGTACTCCTCTTCAGAAGCATTTGTACTTACTACATTTTCAATTTTTCAAAGATTTCAAAGATTTATTTATTTTACACATTTTTAGTGCATCATATACAATAGCACACTGACGCCCAAACTGAGACATGCTCGTATTTCGGGAGTCGGTGGCTCTCCGCTCTACACTTTTTATATAATAATATTATAATAATATAATCACATTAGTTTGTGGACCCTAAATTGTACAAAGCAATGATAAAAGAATTATTTCTTACTTGATAAATTAATACAATGCAATTCAGTCCAATGCTTCAATTTTGGTTTAGGATTACTGCTAAAATATATAGGTATTACCTTTATATATTATTATGTATTAACATATTATTATGTATTAACATATTATTATGTATTAACATATTATTATGTATTAACATCAATTATCTTTTACTCTACAATTTTTATAAGCTCTTCTGTTTCGTCATAATTTAATGACTTCAACCAATAACCTAAATCTTTTTTAATGTTGTACTTATTAAGTTTATATAGTGAGATCTTTTTGTTTATTTTGTTATAAAGCCTGGAGCTCAATGCGTTGAACTGTCGTGATGTGAAAGCTGTCCTACACTGAACAGGGGGACAAACGAGTGCACTTTGCCTTTTTTGTAAAACCTTATCACTAAGGGGGAGCTGTGAATGTCGTCGGAGCATGGTGCGGAAAATGAATAATTGTCTAACTGTTAAGACCTGGCATTCCTTGTACAGTTCTGTAGTTGAATAGTAACGTGGCTTGCTATGTATAACCTTGAAGAGATATCTTTGAGCTCTCTCCAACTGCAAAAACAAGGTTATGTAAGTCCCGCCCCATGCAGGAATACAGTAACTAAGAATTGATTCACATAATGCTACATAAACTGTGTACATTACCGATAGGTCCGCAGAATGACGGAGATTTTTAAAAACATAAATTAATCTTCTGACACGTCCCGTGAGAGTTTCTACTTGCGGACGCCAGTTCAATCGTTCATCGACTATTACACCAAGATATCTTATTTTAGAAACATTTGTTAAGGGCGGACAAGAACAAGTTGTTGTTGAACTAGTACAACTATGAGCAGTGAGTGATGTGGTTTCCAGTGATGGCACAGGAGAATTAGGGAGATAGAAGCGTATAAATTTTGTTTTATCTACATTTAGAGTAAGTAGATTTAAAGATAACCATAGCATTACTTCTCTGAGATTATTCTCGGCCTGAGTCTTGGCTTCCAACCAGTTTTTTCCATACACTAATAGGGCTGTGTCATCGGCATAAGTAAAAATACTACAATTTTTAAGAGTAATTTTACACAGGTCGTTGACGTATATTAAAAATAGCGTGGGGCCAGGAATACTCCCCTGAGGAACCCCATATTCAATCTGCTCCTCCTCACTCACAACTGCATCAATCTTTACTGCCTGTGTACGATTAGACAGATAATCCTTAAAAATATCTAAAGACACACCGCGAACCCCAATAAGCTCTAATTTGGATATAAGGATTGGAACAGAGACAGTATCAAACGCTTTTGATAGATCCAAAAATATATCATAGCACTTGTGACTTTTGTCCATTTTACTAACTACTGCCTCACTAAAATTTGTAACAGCGCCTTCTGTCGACACACCAGTTCTAAATCCATATTGGTTTTCCGAGATAATGTTAAATTTGGAGAGATATTGAGTCAAACAGTTATTGAGGATTCTTTCCAGGATTTTTGATAATGCACTCAGCACCGAAATAGGTCTATAATTCGTAACTTGCTCTCTGTTCCCACCCTTATACACAGGAGTAAAAAGCCTAAAGCCTTTTTCAAGCTGCTTGGAAATACACCAGTGGATATTGAAGCATTGCATATGTGCGTAATAGGAGCTGCTAAAGCTTTACTTGAAAGCTTAATTACTAACGCTGGGATCTGGTCCCAGCCAATTGCACAATTACATCGAAGTGAAGCAATTATCGCGGCCACTTGATCCTTTTTTTTTTTTTTTTTTTTTTTTTTTTTCGTGGGGAAAATCCTCATGGACGCACTCCGCCCGGGGAAGTCGGAGCCAGTGTCGGACTCTTACCGACTAAAAACCACCACGGTGTTCCTCTACCGACCCTTGGCCAGGGGCGTGGGAAACTTAACTCGCCCAACCATCCCCGGCAGGTCCCGGCTCGCCACTAACAGGCGAGCCCCTTCACCCCGTGCGGCACCCACATCGGCCGCACCCTCCTCTTGACTGGCGCGCGCGGAACACGACGCGCCACCGTCACGGGCCTTGTCTGGTCGGGCGGCGGGCCACCCCGAGTCCGCCGCCCGCAGGCCCACACTTAGGGTGGCTGGAGGTCGGCATACGCCCTCCTGCGACGCCCAGGTCGCCTTCTGCGGGAGGGAAGGGAGGTAATCGCCTCTCTAATTCTCTCCGCCGCCTCCTTAGCGAGCATCACCTCCTCGCAAAAGGAGACGACGCCTTCCCAAGCGCTCCCACTCCCGACCATCGATTGAACCACGGCCGGAAGCGAGAGATCGCTGCCGCCTACTGCAGTGATGAGATCACGGCGCTGCGTGGCCCAAGCTGGGCACTCCTCCAGTGTGTGCCGCGCCGTGTCCTCTGGGCAGCTCCCGCAGTGATGACACTCGGGTGTCGGCTCCCGGCCTATGCGACACAGATACTTCCCGAAGCAACCGTGCCCCGAGAGTATCTGTGTCAGCCGGTAGGTGAGGGCGCCATGGCTCCTCTCCAGCCACTCCTCCATGACGGGCCTTACCGCCGCGATTACGGCGTGCCCTGCGCTGGGTTGCGCAAGTCGTTCCTCCCATTCAGCCGCTAGGATCTGGCGGACCTCGCTCCGATCAGGCGGGTCCTCGCGCTGATGATACCTCAGCGCAAGGTCTCTCGCCTCCAGATCCCAGGGCATTGATCCGGCAAGAAGGCTCGCCGCCTCGAAGGAGATCGTACGATACCCCCGTATCACCCTGACGGCCATTGCACGCTGCGGTCTACGCAGCAGCGCGACATTGCCTGGCGTCAGGGCGTCTGCCCACACTGGGGCCCCATAAAGGGCCATGGACCGTACGATCCCCACGTAGAGCCTCCGGCAGGAGGCATTTGGCCCTCCCAAGTTTGGCAGCAGCCGCGATAGCGCCGGCCACTTGATCCTGACTAACTGGTAGTATCCCAAGAGAGTTACATTGCGAAACCATTCGACTCGTGTCACGAAGTAACGAACTATCTGGTGGAACCACCTTGGAAGCCAGGTCCTTTCCAATGTTAACCAGGTATTGGTTTACACAGTTGGTTGAGAGTTTAGCATCAGCTGACAGGTTCAAGAGCTCCATAGCTGGCTGTGACTGACACTTTCTACCTGAAATTGAGTTGATAAGTTCCCACATTGCTTTCGGGTTTTTTTGGGCCTTAATGAACTGTTCTTTTTCGTACTCACGTTTTAATTTTCTGAGAAGAGTATTACAGAAATTGCGATATCTTTTAAATGTGATGAGGAGCATAGTATTATTCTCATTTTTTCGCAGTCTAAGATGCATTTTATCGCGATTTCGTATACACCGTAGCATACCTTCAGTGATCCACGGTTTCAAAATACGTTTTCGCCTAGTGACTTTCTTTTGAGTGGTGTGTGTGATTACTATATTTTGAATAATCGTGATCAATTTATCAGTAGCAATATTTGCGTCAGTTTCATTAGTGACCGGGCTAAAATCACATTTGTCAATATCCTCTTTAATAGAAGCATAGTCTAAACGAGTTATGATTTTATTACTATTATGGTATAGTGTCTTGTGTTGTTTCAAGCATAAAATTATGGGTAGATGGTCTGTGATGTGGGTGTCTAGTATGATCGCTATTGCTGGTGTGTGCGTTTTTAATAAAATATGATCAATGCAGTTTCCAAACCTTGTAGGAAACACATGTGCTGGTAATAGTCCTAAAGACGCTGTGAATAATAAATAATCATTAGAGTTTCGATCGATATTGTTGTTTTCTTTTATGTCAACATTAATATCTCCTATCATCGCTATATTTTTAAATGATTTAAAAGAAGATACTAGACTGCGATAGAATTCGGTTAGATCCGAACGAGAAGGTGACCGATAAAGACCGATGATGACAGTATTACCTACAGTACATACTAGACAATTGGCATCTAAAAATGGTGGTTCAGTTATCGTACCCCCAAGTCCGGCTTTCACATATAATACAACTCCATCATTTTGTAATAGGTTGTTAGTAGTAGCGTGAGATAAGTAATTATCGAGATAGGGTGGTGGGCCTGACCCTTTTAACCAGCATTTTGATAGTATGAGTACATCAAATTCAAATTTTATCATAGACAGTACGGATATAAATTGATCTAAATTTTTATTTATACTTCTTATATTAATGTGTATAACTTTTAAATTATTATTAGGATTCCTAACAAGCTCAGAACACTGATCCGGTGTGCAAATGTGGGAGCTAGCCACTTTGAAGTTATCAATTTCAGTGGCAACATTATTTATTAGATCAGTCATTTTTAAATAAAATATTATGATATAAAGGCAACGTAACCAAGATTGTATGTACAATGTACCGCTCTAATAAAAAAAATAGAAGCATTTGAAGGGGGCTGGGCCAGCCTGACGTTTTCAGCCCGGCCCCATCTGTACCACGACAACTACCAAACTTGGTGAGAAAGTGGTGCCACAAAAGGGATGTACTCCGTATAATACACGTGCATAGTGCTTAATTTAATCTTAAAACCTAATATATTCCGAGATATTAAGGTGTAAAAGGGGCCGAGCTGAAAACAATATTGACAACTTTAACTGGATAACCACGAAAGCTATTGTAGCGAGCCTACATAATATCATACGGGTGGCCGGGACGGAGCGCAGCCGCGCACTGAGACAGCTACGTCACGCGCCGCGCCACCCGGTTCGAATCGTCATAAGCAGTGGGTATACATAAATCATGAACGATTTGATACTGCGCTGTGATTGGTTGTTCCTCGGTTTCTCAATGATAAACTATGCATTACTACCTACATAATAAATAATATGTATGTATATTAGTAGGAACATTTTGTAAATTAAATTCATTCAACAATCGTACACCAAGCGTTTACTTTCTCTATTCCAAGAATCCCTAAACTATCAATACCTATCCTAGGTACGAAATAAACTCCGGCGAATTTAGAACACTTGTACTGCTTTCTTTTCAGATTAAACCCTCTAAATATATAAATATAAGTAATTTTTAGTAAAGACATTAAATTTGCCATTTTATTTTAGTACTTCACTTAAGCTATACACAATTAACAAAAAATAAAACCGACTTCAAAAACCTTAACTAAAAAAGTAAAAAAAAATAATCATTGTATGTATTTTAAAATCTTAACATAAACAACATTTTTAAGGCGGCGCGTGGTTGACCCTTTGCGTCATGTAATGTACAGTCGAGCGCAATATCTATAGTAAAAACAGTTTATGTGAACGTACATGAAAATCACGCGCCGCCTTCAAAATGGTGTTTATGTTAAGATTTTAAAATACATACAATGTTTTTTTTTTTTTACTTTTTAGTTAAGGTTTTTGAAGTCGGTTTTATTTTTTGTTAAAAAGTTTTTATTTCATACTTTTTAGTTGAGGGCTGATTCATAAATGTTTATACAACCAATTTGAGAATATATTTTTTATTAACCTTTGCTATCCCACTGCTGGGCAAAGGTCTCGCTCATGTTCTTCCAAACGTCCAATCACTATCGTGAAAAAAAAAACACGCATATCGGCCAAGAATTCTCAGAAAAACGAACCAATGAGCAGATCATCTAGATAGGCGAAGCTAAAATAAACTGATTTATTGAAGCTAGTTAAAAAACTACTCAACCTAAGTCAATAAAATTTATATGGGACCACCGCGCGGACTTTCTCTACCAAATAAAAAACCAACCACGTAAATCGGCCCACAAATCTCGGAGTAATCGGTGTACATACATGAAAAAAAAAAAAAAAAAAAACCCGCGGAATACATAACCTCCTCCTTTTTTTGAAGTCGGTTTAAAATAATAATTGATTAACATACATAAGAATTCCGCAGGTTTTTTTTTTTTTTTTGGTTTTTTTTGTGCCCGACCAGCAGCTGGCGTAGCTGGTACAGCCGGCGTAGTTGGCGCAGCTGGTAAAGGCCCATGAGGTGAGGTGGCGTGCAGTGTTCCGTGTGCGCCACTGAGGAGGATGCGGCCGACGTTAGGCCGCACGGGGAGAAGGGGCTCGCCTGCTTGTGGCGGGCCGGGACCTGTCGGGGGTGGTTGTGTGAATACTCACGGGTTCCCACGCCCCCGGCTAAGGTAGTTGAAGGAACACCGTGGTGGTTTTAGTCGGTAAGAGTCCGACACTGGCTCCGCCTACCCCGGGCGGAGTGCGTCCATGAGGATTTCCCCACGGAAAAAAAAAAAAAAAAAAAAAAAAAATATTGATTTCAATCATGGTTTCAGAGTTTCACATAACTTCAGAGCGCGCGAATTGTGTGATTGTTTATCTAAATAAAACCAGTTTTTAACCGACTTCAAAAAAAGGAGGAGGTTATGTATTCCGCGGGTTTTTTTTTTTTTTTATGTATGTACACCGATTACTCCGAGATTTATGGGCCGATTTACGTGGTTGTTTTTTTATTTGGTAGAGGAAGCCCGCGCGGAGGTCCCATATAAATTTTGTTGACTTAGGTTGAGCAGTTTTTTTACCAGCTTCAATAAATCAGTTTAATAATATACGCGATTTAATCCGGTTAAACTTTGTTTTATTATAAATCAGTTTATTTTAGCTTCGCCTATCTTGATGATCTGCTCATTTGTACGTTTTTCTGAGAATGCTTGGCCGATATGCGTGTTTTTTTTTTCACGATAGTGATTGGAGGTTTGGAAGAACATGAGCGAGACTTTTCCCAGCAGTGGGATAGCAAAGGTTAGTAAAAAATATATTCTCAAACTGGTTATATAAACATTTATGAATCAACCCTCGCAATTATCAACTAAAAAGTATGAAATAAAAACTTTTTAACAAAAAATAAAACCGACTTCAAAAACCTTAACTAAAAAGTAAAAAATAATCTTTGTATGTATTTTAAAATATTAACATAAAACAACATTTTGAAGGCGGCGCGTGATTTTCATGTACGTTCACATAAACTGTTTTTAACCGACTTCAAAAAAAAATGAGGATGTTATTTCACTATAGATATGCGCTCGACTGTACATTATATTTACATGACGCAAAGGGTCAATCACGCGCCGCCACGCATAACTTTTTACAGAGTGGTCCGATTTTGATGATTCTTTTTTTAATGGATAAAGATATCTCGAAGTTGGTCCCATTTAAATTACAAAATCAAAATCCACCCCTAAGGGTAGTAAAACAGGGGATGAGTGTTTGTTCACCCACTGAATTCTTACCTGTTAACCGATTCTGTTGAAACTGATACACATAAATATAGTTCTAGACACTACGACATAATGGAGACCTGGAGTTTAACCACAAAAAAATGAAAAATAATTTTTTTAACAAAAAATTGAACCGACGAAAAGTGAAACTGAAAAGCGAAAAATAACTATTTATGAGTCGGCGCCAAACAACCAATCAACGAAGATCATTAAATTACTTTAAATAAATAATAAAAACAACGTCACATCAAATACAACGTGAAATTTTCAACCATAAACAATAACTTTCCAAAAATGCGTTCTCCGCTCGGCCAGTTGCAACTTACACGCACTTTGCATGTTAAAAGTTCGTTTGGCGCCGACTCATAAATAGTTATTTTTCGCTTTTCAGTTTAACTTTTCGTCGGTTCAATTTTTTGTTAAAAAGTTTTTGGTCTTATTATTTTTTTGTCTTAATTGGACCCTAGTTTCATTTATAACTGTTAAATATATCAAAATAGTTTTACCCTGTAGTTTGTCACTCATAGAGAAAATAAAAATATATTCAGTCTGTGGAAAAACCTACAACGTGTTTCATTAGGTTATGGGCTCAGTCTCGTATTTTTAGTGAAAATTTTATAAAATATTGGTTTTTGCGTATAAAATGAAAAAAAAAACTCAAGGGGCGTGAGAATTACGATGAGTGGGCGTTCGCGGTGGAAAATTTCCTGATTTTAGAAGGCATCGACATCAGCAAGCCGACAGAAATGGCCGATGCTGCCGTTAGTGTTCAAAAGGCAAAAGCTAAACTCATCCTAACAGTAGATCCGTCTCTGTACGTGCACATAAAGAATGAGAAGACAGTTGAAGGTGTATGGAACAAATTCAAGGCATTATTCGATGATTCCGGGTTCACCATAAAAATAACCCTGTTACGGAACTTAATTTCTATACGTCTAGAAAACAGTGAGTCGATGACATCGTATGTGACACAGCTCGTAGATACAGCTAATAAACTAAAAAACTTTTTAACAAAAAAAAAACCGACTTCAAAAACCTTAACTAAAAAGTAAAAAATAATCATTGTATGTATTTTAAAATCTTAACATAAAACCAAAATTTTGAAGGCGGCGCGTGATTGACCCTTTGCGTCATGTAATGTACAGTCGAGCGCAATATCTATAGTAAAAACAGTTTATGTGAACGTACATGAAAATCACGCGCCGCCTTCAAAATGGTGTTTATGTTAAGATTTTAAAATACATACAATGATTTTTTTTTTTTACTTTTTAGTTAAGGTTTTTGAAGTCGGTTTTATTTTTTGTTAAAAAGTTTTTATTTCATACTTTTTAGTTGAGGGCTGATTCATAAATGTTTATACAACCAATTTGAGAATATATTTTTTATTAACCTTTGCTATCCCACTGCTGGGCAAAGGTCTCGCTCATGTTCTTCCAAACGTCCAATCACTATCGTGAAAAAAAAAACACGCATATCGGCCAAGAATTCTCAGAAAAACGAACCAATGAGCAGATCATCTAGATAGGCGAAGCTAAAAATAAACTGATCTATTGATGCTGTATTTCAAGGCAAGTTGCTGATGGATAATCCTGGCCACCAGGTTGTGTCTGTGCAAATACTCGCCGTTAGCAAGACGAGAACAACCAGAAATAATATGTCGGATGGATTCCCCGGGATAGTGGCATGCCGGACATATGTCAACTGTGCCGTCCTTAACAATATATTTCCGGTAGTTGCTCGTCATGATAATTTCGTCCATAATCGCACAGAAAAAGCCTTCGGTCTCTCCGAAGAGGTCACCGAAACGCAGCCAGGATACGGACGCTTTAAAATCTACATCGGGCCCATGAAGAGCCCGGTAGAAGCGTCCGTGAAGCTCCTTGCCCTGCCATACCTCCCTGCGGTCATTGGTATCCAGTACCACAGGTTTGCGCCAGTTCTCTTTAGCCAAAGAGAGCGGGGTAAGTCCCTTGTCCACTGCAACAACATCTCGGTGCATACCCACGTCCAAGTGAAGGAAATATTCCCTTAGACTGCACACCTCACGGTTGTGGAGGGTCTTTGCATTTAAAAAGCCACGACCCCAACACTTCCGCGGGATGTACAGCCTCATCACCGATGAACGTGGGTGATGCATACGATATGCCCTCAGTAGTGTACGGACTTTCCGATCCAGGGCGTCAAGATCCGTCTGAGTCCACTTGAGTATACCGAAGGAGTACATCAAGACCGGCATGACCCAACCGTTAAAGGCGCGCACCTTGTTACCGCCTGATAAAAGACTTTTAATAACCTTTTTCAGGCGGCCAAAGAAGCGCTCCTGCAACGATTGCTTCATGTCGGTCTGGTTGATGCCCAAGGCCTCCGCCATACCCAAGTATTTGTAGGTATCGGTTGGGGAGAGGGACCCAAGATATGTAGAATTCGAAAGTTGAACACCCTCGGTTTCCACAATCTCACCATGCTTTACATGCATGACTGCACATTTGTCCACACCGAATTCCATCCTGATAGAATTACTGAAGATTTCAGTGACCCTCAGTAGCTCTATCAGTTGCAAGTCGGTGGGGGCAAACAGTTTAAGGTCATCCATGTAGAGCAGGTGAGATATTACTTGACCTCCTCTTCTCAACCGGTAGCCAAGCCCTGTCTCCTCCAGCAAAGTACTAAGAGGATTCAGGGCCACACAAAACCATAGGGGACTCAGACTGTCGCCCTGGAATATTCCTCGCTCGATCTTTATCGGTTCATCATTTCCCCGAGTCTGTCGGCATCCTGAATAGCTAAGAACCGTCTTCCATTGCCCCATACACGACAACAGGAAGGTGCGTAGAGTTGAATTTACTTTATATAGCTCTAGCACCCTCATGAGCCATGTATGTGGCACGGAATCGTAGGCCTTCTTGTAATTTATCCAACATGTCGACAGATCCCTTCGGGATCGACGAACCTGTTGGCTAATGGCCATGTCAATGAGAAGTAGCTCTTTGGTACCACGAGACCCGTTCTTACGTCCATTTTGAGTAGCAGACATGATGGAATTACTTTCAATGTGATGACTAAGTTTTGCCCGCAAAATGGATGTAAGAAGTTTATAGACCGTCGGTAAACACGTGATCGGTCTATAATTTTTGGGTTCCGTGGTACTACCCGATTTATAGAGCAGGTGGGTTACTCCTGTTGTTAAGAATTGTGGTAAGGACCCGGACTCTAAAGATGACTGAAATTGTGAGGCCAAGCAGGCATGTGAGCTGCGCAACCATTTCAACCAGAAGTTGTGCAGTCCGTCCGGGCCCGGGGATTTCCAATTGGGCATTGGTCGGACTGCACTGGCTACGTCTTGGGGAGTGATGATAATCTCCTCCATTTCATTGATTGGTTCACATGCCTGCTGGATCTCCTGCAGCCAGCCACCCTCGGTATGAGTAACAGGCACCGACCAGATATTGCGCCAGAATGCACTCATGGCATCATTATCCGGTAGGTGCACGTCACCCACACCTTGGTCAGGTCGTTCCCAGGTTCTATAAACCCACCTTTGGTCGCTTTGGAACATGCAGTTTTGAGTAGGTGAGCTTACCGATAAGCACCCTGGCGTCGCTGATACGCCGCTCAATCCTGCACTGCCAAGCTGGTACGGCTGATTTAGGTCGTGCAGCTCTGTCATATTGTATTTGGAAATTTGACATGAGCTACACGACATGCCGCGGCAGCCGCACAGTATAGGATTGATTGCGTATCTTGGAGATCTTCGCTATTTTCAAATAAATTTGATAATTGCGAGTCCAGGGCACATACCAGCGCTCTATTACGGTTGTGCAAAGGTAAACGCGGCAACCGTGGCCTATGTTCAGGCGGTATCGATCGATATTCCCGAAGTACATCCTCCAAAGTACCTCTCAATATGTCATTATACTGGGTATCTGCAGATATAGCTGTGTCCTCCTCCTCTTCGTCAACTTGATTAGACCCGAATGCATTTACAGGGGTTACACGTGGCCGCGTCGAGAGCTGCGGCGTGGGAGGGATGACATGGCTACTTTGCATTTCAGAGCGTAGCCAATTAAGTGCAGTATCATCCAACCTATGATCCCGTTGAATGACACGCACCTGATCCGACAATCGTTGCGCCGAGACATTAACAGCCGGTTCAAGAGCCTGAAACAAAGAGAGCATCCGGCCACGGTACGCGGTCAGATTAGTTCCTCCCTCTTGTAGCGTTGTGGATCTCATTAGTTTAGTCGAGTGAACGATATAAAACTTGACCGGTGTTGCGCATCCCTAAAATGTGTGCACAACACTAGTAATCGCGTTGGCCTCTGTCATTTTCAACACAGCAGCTTCCAAGGAAGTAACTATTCCTTCTGGAATACATATTTTATCCCCAATCTCGGGGTTCTACCTTCCGGCTGGACTTCTACCTTCCGGCTGGACTTCTACCTTCCGGCTGGACTTCTACCTTCCGGCTGGACTTCTACCTTCCGGCTGGACTTCTACCTTCCGGCTGGACTTCTACCTTCCGGCTGGACTTCTACCTTCCGGCTGGACTTCTACCTTCCGGCTGGACTTCTACTTTCCGGCTGGACTTTTACTTTCCGGCTGTACTTCTACCTTTGGGCTGTACTTCTACGTTCCGGCAAGAGGCGTACCCGCTGCAACCACGAGGCAGCGTCTACCTGCTGCCCGCCAGCCTGCCGTACCATCCACGTGGCGGAGACGAGGGACGGTACCCTTTCCACCTTCCTTCCGAAGTGTGCGAACGCTCAGTTAACAATAGCCTTACCCGCGACCTAGCCGAGTGTCTTTCAATATATGTATTAAATATCTAAGTGTTATCTAATTATCTCTCAACACACTTCCTTATGTCACTGCGGTGCCTAACACCGTAGTGACACCTTTTCTCTTGTAGCGGTCTGCGCAGCTTACCTGCGTAGACTCTAACCGTTTCACTCTGTAGCCCCAAAGTATGCGCGCATGACGTTTTCGTTCATTGCATGCGTCCATCGCATGCGCTGCACACTTCCGCCGGGAGCGGGGACCCTGTCAGAGGCCGGTGGGCCTCGAGGTCCCAGGCTGGCCGGCGGTCGGCCTCTTCCTCGTCGTCGTGCTGCTGGTGGTGACGACGGTGGTGAGAAATATTCATCGCTCGAGCTCGACGCAACTGCAGCGGCCGGTGTCACACCACTTACGATTGAAGCGGGTTCCGGCGGCTGCGAGGCGGAGCTGAGCGACGAAGCCGAAGGTGATGGGCGTGTCAATTGGGCTCTGGCGCGAGATCTTTTCAACATTTTATGGTCATCTTGTTTTTTACCCGACTGCGCCAGAAGGAGGGTTATGTTTTTCGAGTGTATGTATGTATGTATGTATGTATGTATATTTCTTTGGCACGCTCTGTGGCCTAAACGGCTTGATGGATTTGAGATTGAGAGGTGTCGTTAGATTCGTCTTAATTCTGAAAGTGACACTGGGTACATCAAAATTTAAAAAATTAAAATGGCCGCTTTTTGGCGCCGTATTACTTCGTCAAAATTTTTTTTTTTCCCTCAAAAACTATCGAGTGGGGTATCAAAATAAAGGGTTTTATAAATGCTTTACAAAAATATATACAACTTATATGTTTAAATGTAATTTGGAATGAAAAATGCTAAAAAACAAAAAACTTTTTAACAAAAAATAAAACCGACTTCAAAAACCTTAACTAAAAAGTAAAAAATAATCACTGTATGTATTTTAAAATCTTAACATAAACAACATTTTGAAGGCGGCGCGTGATTTTCATGTACGTTCACATAAACTGTTTTTACTATAGATATTGCGCTCGACTGTACTACATTACATGACGCAAAGGGCCAACCACGCGCCGCCTTAAAAATGTTGTTTATGTTAAGATTTTAAAATACATACAGTGATGATTTTTTACTTTTTAGTTAAGGTTTTTGAAGTCGGTTTTTTTGTTGTTTATTTGATGAGTGCTGATATTTGAAGAGGTTTTTCTGCTATTTCGTGCTTATTTTAGAATTAATACAGCGTTTAGTAAGAGATGCCTTGTTGACGGAGCAGTGTTGCCAGTTATTATTTATTTAGTGCCAAATGCAATAGACAGCACTTGACGGCAGCATTGGCGACTCAGAGAGTGTTGATAGACGCCGCTAGATGGCGCCAAATTTAAGAATTGTGTCGTGTCAACATAACATAAAGTTTATTTTTGTGATTTTTTCAAATAGAAAGTAGCTAAAGGAGCATTACTTGCTATAATCATTTTTCTCTAAGGTCGATGACCTTTGAACTAGGACGTTTTAAGTATTTTTCAGTTTTCTCTCTATAACTCAAAAATTTATAATCACATTATGCTCGAAATAATTTTAAAAGAGAGTTTTTATAAAGCTCTATCAATGTGGAAGATTATAAGTTTCTAGGTTGCATAGTTTAGAAATGGCAGGGGGGGCACATTGAAAGCCAGTTTGGCAGGCTATATTTCGCAGATGGTACACCTGATAAAAAAGTGGTGTATGAAACATTACCTTCATTTTAGTAGACCTATTCAATGATACCAAAAACGAGGGGGTGCAGCGAAAAAAAAATTTTCATCCCCATTTCACATGTATGGGCGCCACCCCTAAAATACGTAATCATGATTTTTTATTCTTTTAAAATTGAGATCTATATCTATACTATTTTTTAACAAAATTTCATTTACTTATGCTTATAACTGTTGAAGTTATTAAGCTGTAAAGGATTAGGACAGACGGACAGACGGACAGACGGACGGACATGACGAAACTATAAGGGTTCCTTGTAGGACTACGCAACCCTAAAAATGTGATAAGTTGATTTTCCAAAGACTGTACAAAATCATAGTTAGTTTAATGACATAACGTGCCATAAATTAATAAGAGTAATTAAAATAGTGATTATGCTATATTTTTGTTATTTCCCTTAGCTACCCCATAATGCCCACCCTTCCCCTAATGCATAATTTTTCACCCGTTTAAATACTACAACTTCATAACTTACCTAAAAATTTGTTATTATTATTGTGTATGAACAGTTTTATAAAATCCTTTCCAAACATGAGACATCAAACAACTCATTTAGAATGTGTATCGTTGCTTAAGTCAACTTGCCTGTCTCGTTATCAAAACCCAATTGGTAGTTAAACCAAATAGCCTGCTTCTATTAACATTGAGTAATGTCGTTTAAATCTTTTTGCTTTCTACAAAATTAGCACTGGAGAGTCACTCCAACCAATTGTCCTGCTGCTGATTGTTGACACTATTGGCATTTGAATCATTTTTGCTTACTCTATAAAAAAGGCGATATAGAACATTTTGTATTAAGCGACATTTATCTTAGAACATATTGCAGTTTTTTAGGGTTCCGTAGTCCTACAAGGAACCCTTATAGTTTCGTCATGTCCGTCCGTCTGTCCGTCTGTGCTAATCCTTTACAGCTTAATAACTTCTACAGTTGTAAACATAAGTAAATGAAATTTTGTTAAAAATAAAAACTTTTTAACAAATTAATTAACAAAAACAAAAATCCCGACTGCGTGTAAAAATAACAGAAAAGATATAAACAAGACTTATCAACACGCAGTCGGATGCTACGTATGTTTTTGGTCATGAATTACATAATAGTTCATAGGTAGCCTCCGCCTGCGTGTTGATAAGTCTTGTTTATGGGTAAGGCCGTTAAAAAGGGATTATTTCACTATAGATTTTCGTCCGGTATTTATTTAATATGAAAACGATAAGTCACCTGTAAAATTATTATTTTCCTGCATTAAGGAAGTTCTTATCTAGTTGTTTAAATGCCACAAACATCTAAAAAACATTATCTTTGTATTTTTTTAAATAAAATATTGTGGGAACATAACATATTCTAGAACAAATAAAAGTGTCCCAAATTTTCACCCTTGTACAAATATTATTGAATTTGGACATTTCGTTGTATTTCAATTTAAATTTATAGTTTATCTTAATGATTATCGCCTTTTCTAAAATGTGACATATATTACGACCGTATTGATAAATGAATCAATGATTATTTCGGGAAATTACATCGTGTCTGCATATTTAAAGCTTTTAAGTTGCTTATTTTATGTTACCAAAATTTTCCCTAAAAAATATCAATTGAGCAGTACAATCTGCTTTGATACCTTGACTGCGCTATTGTCTATGATATATGTGCTACATAATTATCACTAGTCAGCCATTTTTGTGATTGTGCATTATTTTGTTTGGTGAGGTGCAGATATTTGTCGTAGAAAAAAATTGTACTGGTTAATTTAAATGAAAATATTAATATTTTACTTGAAAACACAAATTATATAATTAATGTAATGTTTAAGGTATCGTTAGAAGCTGCGTACGCGCCTATATTTACGTCGTAATTCCGTAAAATTGAGAATGTTTGACGAGAGGTAAGGTTTTAAGTTACTTTTATGTGACTTATGTTACCATTTTTTACAATTTTTTAAATTACGTGACATAAAAGTGGTATAAAGCATGAAAAATTTGTTCTGAAAATGCCTTTAAAAACTTTTAAGTTACCAGCTACCTTTACTTTATAGTTACTTTTATGTTACATGAGGCCAATTTTACGGACTTACCCTTTTATCTTTTCTGTTATTTTTATACACAGTCGGATTTTTTGTTTTTGTTAATTGATTTTTTTATTTTTATTTTTTTAGTTTTGTCATGTTTTATTTATCATACTACTAATGTTTTTTTTGAAAAGTCAAATTCATTTTTAACGTTGAATATTTTATGGTTTTTTAGAATTTTTCATTCCAAATTACATTTAAACATATAAGTTGTATATATTTTTGTAAAGCATTTATAAAACCCTTTATTTTGATACCCCACTCGATAGTTTTTGACGGAAAAAAAAATTTTTTGACGAAGTAATATGGCGCCGAAAAGCGGCCATTTTAATTTTTTAAATTTTGATGTACCCAGTGTCACTTTCAGAATTAAGACGAATCTAACGACACCTCTCAATCTCAAATCCATCAAGCCGTTTAGGCCACAGAGCGTGCCAAAGAAATATACATCTATACACACATACATACATACTTTTTTACATATTATTTTTATTTTTTATTTTTTTCATGTATGTACACCGATTACTCCGGGATTTGTGGGCCTATTTACGTGGTTGTTTTTTTATTTGGTAGAGAAAGTCCGCGCGGTGGTCCTATACAAATTTTATTGACTTAGGTTGAGTAATTTTTTAACTAGCTTCAATAAATCAGTTTATTTTACCTTCGCCTATCTAGATGATCTGCTCATTGGTTCGTTTTTCTGAGAATTCTTATGTTCGATATGCGTGTTTTTTTTGCACGATAGTGAATGGACGTTTGGAAGAACATGAGCGAGACCTTTGCCCAGCAGTGGGATAGCAAAGGTTAATAAAAAATATATTCTCAAATTGGTTATATAAACATTTATGAATCAACCCTCAACTAATAATATAATATAAAAAAAAAAAAATATGCAAAATGTAGTTCCAAAATAAAAACTTTTTAACAAAAAATAAAACCGACTTCAAAAACCTTAACTAAAAAGTAAAAAATAATGCTTGTATGTATTTCAAAATCTTAACATAAACCAAAATTTTGAAGGTGGCGCGTGACTGTCCCTTTGCGTAATGTAAATATAATGTACTGTTGAGCGCTTATCTATAGTAAAAAACAGTTTATGCGAACATACATGAAAAACACGCGCCGCCTTCAAAATTTTGGTTTATGTTAAGATTTTGAAATACATACAAGGATTATTTTTTACTTTTTAGTTAAGGTTTTTGAAGTCGGTTTTATTTTTTGTTAAAAAGTTTTTATTTCATACTTTTTAGTTGATAATTCACAGAAAAACGAAACTATTAGTAGATCATCTAGGTAAGCGAAGCTAAATTAAACTGATATATTGAAGCTGGATAAAAAACTACTCGACCTAAGTCAATAAAATTTATATAGGACCACTGCGCGGACTTCCTCTACCAAATAAAACATCAACCACGTAAATCGGCCCACAAATCTCGGAGTAATCGGTGTACATACATGAAAAAAAAAAAAAAAAAAAAAACCGCCGAATACATAACCTCCTCCTTTTTTTGAGGTCGGTTAAAAAGTATGAAATATGAAGTCGGTTAAAAAACTTTTTAACAAAAAAAAAAACCGGCTTCAAAAACCTTAACTAAAAAGTAAAAAATAATCATTGTACTTATGTATTTTAAAATCTTAACATAAACAACATTTTGAAGGCGGCGCGTAATTTTCATGTACGTACACATAAACTGTTTTTTAACCGACTTCAAAAAAAGGAGGAGGTTATGTATTCCACGGGTTTTTTTTTTTTTTTTTTTTTTGTCGTCTTGTTGTGGCAATAAATAATTTTTCTTTCTTTTTTTTATTTCAAAAAAAATAAAAAAATAAAAAAAAAATAAAAAAAAAAACTTTAAATTACTAGATCTCTGAAAAAACTTGTAAAACGTAACATTTTGGAAGCATTAAAGTTATTATTTATTGTAGTTTGGCCTTCTACTATACGGATCTATAAATTACTCTTTGAGGTATTGTGAGTTTTTGGCGTAAAAATGTTAATTAACACTTTATCTCCTACTATCGATAAACTTTTCTTCATAAAAATGATTTTTAAAAGCATAATCAAAGATTTAGGAAGCAACAGAGTATACATTTATTGTAGTTCGGCACAAACACTATATGCATATATACACGAAACTTTGATGTAACGTAAGGTTTTGGCGTAAAACATCATTCTCTCCATACATGAAAAAATTCAAATGACTGTAACTCTAAAAATACTTGTAAAACCATATTGAACATTTTTGAAGCATTACAGCATTACAGTATGTATTAATTATAGTTTGGCATCTCTAATATATGAATCTATAAATAAATCTTTGAGGTATTGTGCGGTTTTAGCGTAAAACTCCAATGTTAAATTTATCTTTAACTGACGTTTTTTTTAAAATAAACATTATTTTTTAAAACAAATCGAAGATTTTTGAAGCAACAGAGTATGTATTTAGTGTAGTTTGGCACTAGCACTATATGGATCTATACACGGAACTTTAAGGTAATGTATAAGGTTTTAATTTTCTCTCCATACAAAAAAAACTTCAAATCGCTATCTATATCTTTGAAAATACTTGTTAAATGAAAACACTGAGGCAGGATTTTATATTTGCATTGATAAGTAGAATCCGAATTCGTTATAATATTTACAAAAACCGGCCAAGAGCATATCAGGCCATGCTCAGTATTATAGGGTTCCTTAAGTAGGTGTTACAAACAAATCAAATCCAATATTAATCACGGCTATTTTAGTTTTTGCAATAGACGGCAGAATTGGCGACTCAGAGAGTGATGTCAGTAGCCGCTAGATGGCGCTATACAGTGCCAAATGTAATACACGGCACTTGACGGCAGCATTGGCGACCCAGAGAGTGTTGTACGACGCCGCTAGATGGCGCCACATTTAAGAAGTGTGTCGTCAACATAACACAAAGTTACTTTTTGTGATTTTTTCAAATAGAATGTAGCTAAAGGAGCATAATTTGCTATGATCATTTTTCTCTAAGGTCAATGACCTTTGAACTAGGACGTTTTAAGTATTTTTCAGTTTTCTGTCTATAACTCAAAAAATTATAATCACATTATACTCAAAATAATTTTAAAAGAGAGTTTTCACAAAGGTCTATCAATGAGGAAGATTATAAGTTTCTACGTTGCATAGTTTAGAAATGGCAGGGGGGGGGGACACATTGCAAGCCACTTTGGCGGGCTATATTTCGCAGATGGTACACCTGATAAAAAAGTGATGTATTAAACATTACCTTCATTTTAGTAGACCTATTCAATGATACCCCACACGAGGGGGTGCAGCGAAAAAATTTTTTTTTCCCCATTTCACATATATGGGCGCCACCCCTAAAGAACGTAAAAACAATTTTTTTATTCTTTTAAAATTGAGATCTATATGCAGACTATTTTTTAACAAAATTTCATTTACTTATGTTTATAACTGTAGAAGTTATTAAGCTGTAAAGGATTAGGACAGACGGACAGACGGACAGACGGACAGACGGACAGACGGACGGACATGACGAAACTATAAGGGTTCCTGAAATGTATTGAATTAAACACGGACGATCGCAGAATGTTTTTAATTATTAGACAACATCTAATGGCTTATGACATAGATTCCAACTTGAAGGTTGCATACATACAAAATACACTACATTTTTCCCCTCTTAAATAGACATCTATAACAATACAAAATAAACAAATCAACTTTATAAACTACAAAATAGACAGTCAAAACATTAATTGATCATACCCGGACTATCTTTAACATGTGACCGCAAAGTCATGGAGTGAGGGACATGAGTGACGTGACTGACTTTTTTGACTGGTGTAACTTCTGATTTACTAGAAACCGATTGCTCACCATTCCCTGATGTATCCGGTAATGTGGCTATCTCCGCCCGCGGAAACAAACCTGGTAGAGTTGAGCAAACTTCCTCGACACTTTCCTCACTAACCGACTGTTCAACACCAGGCAAAGAATGACGTGACTTCCGTGTAGGAATTCTTTTAACAATTTGGTCAATGTGCCGTCTATGAATATTATTGTCGTCACTAGCTCTAACAACATAAGACACTGGACCAGTCCTCCTAACAACCTCTCCCTCTTTCCATTTAGCCCTATTACTAATACTGTAATCACGCATGAGCACCGAGTCTCCCACGTCCGCCTCTCGCAGCGTACCGCTGCGACGCAACTCCTGCGCTCGTTGTGCCTCTTGCACTATAGCGCCCGTGTCAGGCCGCACTAAGTCCAAACGTCCACGTAGTCTATGCCCCATTAAAGCAACCGACGGTTCCTTGTTCGTGGTGCTATGCTCAGTGTTCCTGTAACTGAACAAAAACCTACTCAAAGCCGTATCGTAGTCAACATGTTCAGTAGTCGCCTTTTTAAGCACCTGTTTAATGGTGCGAACGGCATTTTCCGCTGCCCCGTTGCTAGACGGATGATAAGGAGAAACCAAAATTCGCTTTATGCCATTTTTCCTTAGATATGTATCGTATTCAATTGAGGAGAATGGCGGACCATTGTCACTAACAATACATTTGGGTAATCCAAAGCGAGCAAAAGTCTTCCGAAGAAAAGCAATAACTCCACCGACAGCTGTGCTGGACAAACTCTCAACCTCCAACCACTTAGAATGAGCATCTATCAAAACCAAATAATGTCTATTATGATATGGTCCTAAAAAATCAACGTTGAGTCGTCCCCACGGCTCTGTCGGCCACTCCCATGAGTGTAACGGCGCGACCGGCGGGTTATCTCTGTGCGCTGCACACGCGGGACACTCGCGACAAATACGCTCAATGTCCGCATCAACGCGCTCCCACCAATCATAATTACGAGCCACTTGTTTCATTTTCACAATGCCTATGTGACCACTGTGAAGTTCGTCTAACATCATTTTCCGAACACTTTTTGGTACCACTACGCGATAACCCCAAACTACACAGCCATGTTCTAAAAACAAATTGTCTTTTCTAATAAAGAAAGGTTTCTCGTTATCATCTTTACATTGTTGTGGCCAACCGAATTTAATATAACCGATTATTTTATTAAGCAACACATCTCTTGCTGTCTCCAATTTAATCTCCCAAACAAGAAATTATGATGTTTTGTAACGCCGAAAATGATGGCTAAAGCCTCTTTATCCAATTGAGAATAATGAACTTCAGCATCATTTAGCGTACGTGACGCACAACTGACCAATCTTTCTGATCCATCCAGGTAGCGGTGCAACAGTACGGCGCCCAATCCATAAGCGCTGCTGTCCACCGACAGTATTAGCGGCAATTTTTCGTCATAGTGTGCTAACACGGGTGCGCTGGCCAATTTGTTTTTAATCCTTCTAAAAGCCATGTCACACTCCTCACTCCAAAGCCATTTTGCTCCTATCTTAAGCATGTTATAAAGTGGTTTTAAGATATCACTAATATTTATACAAAATTTAGCATAAAAATTGACTAATCCTAAAAAACTCTTTAGTTGAGATACATCAGTAGGGATTGGAGCTGTGACAATAGCTTCCACCTTCTTTTCATCTGTGTGAAGACCATGCCTATCAATGCGATAGCCTAGATACGTTACACTATTTCTAAAAAAATCACATTTAGACAAATTCACCCGTAAACCAGCATCCCTTAAGCGGGTCAAAACTGCTCTTAAATTTGCCATATGCGTAGCTTTATCTTTTCCCGTTACACAGATGTCATCAATCCACACAACCGTTGACGGCAATCCACTAAGCGTTTCCTTTATTAATTTTTGAAAATTTTCTGGAATACACTTTATTCCAAATGGTACTCGATTATAAACAAACGTACCCACATGTGTTGTGATTGCTGTCATCGCTTGTGAATCCTTTGTTAATAAAATTTGCTGATAAGCATTTGACAGGTCAAGTTTTGAGAACTGCTGACCACCTGACAAGGTTGCGAAAATATCCTCTATACGCGGTAGCGGATAGTGGAAATCTTTAATTCGCGGATTAACGGTGATTTTGTAATCGCCGCAAATGCGTACATCCCCATTTTTCTTGATAACTGGTACAATCGGTGTGCCAAAATCAGACTGGTCTACCTTATACACAACGCCATCATGTTGCAATCTTTCAAGCTCGCGCTCGACTGGCCCACGCAATGCTATCGGCAATGGACGCGCTTTTACGTATACAGGCGTAGGGTCTGCAAGATATAAACGAATTGGAGTTCTAAAAGTTCCAAGCCCATCAGCAAACACTTCTGAAAACTTTTTTTTTAAACTTGCTACTTCATCATAGCTCCCTTCAGTTAAACGATGACATCTTGTAACGCCTACCTGTAACTGCCGTATCCACGTACGACCCAATAAAGGGGGCCCCCCTTTATCAATTATAAACAATTCAAGGCAACTAGTCTGCGATCCATGAGTGACTTTGACAACAATATAACCTAAAGGTTCTATGATTGTGCCCGTATATGTTTTCAAGCGTAAATCTTTTTGTACAATAGGTATATAAGAAAATAATTTGTCATATAAACTTTTCGAAATAACAGAAATTCTGCTACCAGTATCTATTTCAAACAGAATGTACTGTTTCTCCACTTGCATTTTTATATAATATGGAGCGTCATAATTACTACTCACATTGTGATAAAAGTTCAAATCAATCTCACTTGACTCTTCAAAAAAAAACTGACCTCTCGGAGCCTCGACGTCGCTAGTTTTAGCAACATTCGCACTGTTCTTGCAGACTGTCTTGAGATGACCTTTCACACCGCACCGATCGCAAGTATAATTCTTGAAACGGCACCTGGCCGCGGTATGACCTTCCCTTCCACAGCGCGGGCAGTGCCGCTGTGGCGCGACGTTGCTGTCACGCTGTGTAGACACCAGCTGTGAGCGCCTAGCTGGCTGCACCGCCCCCATGCGATGCACCATTTCAGGCGCAAGCGCGCTCGCACTGCTACCGGACGCCGCCACCATCGCGTGCCTGTCCGCCGCCTCCAGTGCAAGGGCTAGTTCCACAGATCGACTATACCCTAAATCCTTTTCGGCAAAAAGTCTAGCCCGAATTTCATCACTCTGCAGACCCGAGACAAACTGATCTCGAAAATTAGCTTCTAGAGGATTGCCTGATACATTGGCGAAATTACAGGTCTTAGCTAAATGTTTTAGACTGTGCAAATATTCACTTACAGTTTCGCCTTGCTTTTGTTTTCTTTGCCGAAAGATATGCCGTTCTGCAATCTCCGATCGTTTAGATTGTAGATGTTCCCTAACTATGGACTCCAGTTCTTCAAATTTTTTGTTTTCGGGGAGTTCTGGTGCACATAAATCACACATGATTTCATAACATACCGTGCCTACATGCGTGATCAAAGCCGCCACATGCATTTCCTTTGCGACGTTGTTCAGCGCCAAAAATTGCTTGATACGCCTGCAGTACGCCTCCCAATCATGGTTTTCAACGTCAAAAGCTTCAATTTTACCGAAAACCATTTTAAATTTTATTTTTTTCCGACTGCGCCAATGAAATGTATTGAATTAAACACGGACGATCGCAGAATGTTTTTAATTATTAGACAACATCTAATGGCTTATGACATAGATTCCAACTTGAAGGTTGCATACATACAAAATACACTACAGTTCCTTGTAGGGTTTCGGAACCCTAAAAAACATATTTAATTTTTAAATTTTCATTCATAAAAAAAATATTCATAAAATAGATCCTAAAAAAATAAAAGTATCAAAATTATTCGTGCTAACGGTTCAGCACTCACGCACACAGAGGAACCATTGTATCGTGCCGTAGTGAGTGTGCCATTCGATAGATCGTGCAGATTTTGACTTGCGCTAAATCGAACATACGCTCTTAATGAAGAAAACTCTAATTCTATGTCATCTCTAATATCAATCTCACTGTCCAGGTTACTAGAATTAATTAATTCTATTTGTGACTGTATTTCATCAAAGGCGGACTGCAATACTTGGAACTTTTCATACCTCTGAGTAACGGCGTAGTAGTCTGTTGATGTGATTGATTTACCAGATTCTGTAAATTTCGTTAAAAAGTTTCTGTACTTTGTTAATCTGCCTTTGATGGAACTTCGTTTTGTGGTAAGATCTTTGAATCTTAGGTCAGTTTCCACTTGCTCACTAGTTTGTGGCATTATGATAAATTAAGTAGTACCTAATTAATCATTTTAGAAGTAAATAATCAGAAGAGAGAATACAATACGATAATGAAGCAATCCGGCTCATGCACCAAACAAACACGTGTCAAGTCAATTGGCAATCGGCTGATGGGTTCACGCAATGGCTGGCAATGGTCGTCACATGCGCACGCTTATCAATCAATGTAATCGGAAATAAATTAAGGAATCAAATGGGATTAGGCACTTTCTTAAACACTGGCTGCGGCGCTGTATATTATTATTATGCTGGTTAGGTTGGCGTTGGCTGATCGGCCGGCTTCAAGCAATCGGTGGAAAATAATAGATGGCCTTCCTTTGATATTCCTTATGTCTGGATTCAATCACGAGATTTTATCACGTTCGTGGTCGCCAATGTTGGGTTTTTAAATAATCTGACTCCAATATTCAATAAAAGTTTCTTGTATTTTTCGTTAATCAATGTTTTACAGAAAAAAGAAGATGTCAAAGATAAAAATAGACGACGAGCGTAGAATCGGCGAGAACGCATAGAAAATAATAAAAACCGGCCAAGAGCATGTCGGGCCATGCTCAGTATTATAGGGTTCCTTAAGTAGGTGTACAAACGAATCAAATCGAATATTAATCATGGCTATTTTAGTTTTTGCAATAATCGGCAGCATTCGCGACTCAGAGCGTGTTGTTAGTAGCGCCATCTAGCGATAAATTCAAGAAGCCAAATTTAAGAAGTCTGTCATGTCAAAGTTACTTTTTGTGATTTTTTCAAATAGAAAGTAGCTAAAGAAGCATTATTTGCCATGATATTTTTTCTCTAAGGTCAATGACCTTTGAACTAGGACGTTTTAAGTATTTTTCAGTTTTCTGTCTATAACTCAAAAAATTATAATCACATTATACTCAAAATAATTTTAAAAGAGAGTTTTTATAAAGGTCTATCAATGTGGAAGATTATAAGTTTCTACGTTGCATAGTTTAGAAATGGCAGGGGGGGGGACACATTGCAAGCCACTTTGGCGGGCTATATTTCGCAGATGGTACACCTGATAAAAAAGTGATGTATTAAACATTACCTTCATTTTAGTAGACCTATTCAATGATACCCCACACGAGGGGGTGCAGCGAAAAAAATTATTTTTTCCCCATTTCACATGTATGGGCGCCACCCCTAAAGAACGTAAAAACTATTTTTTTATTCTTTTAAAATTGAGATCTATATGCAGACTATTTTTTAACAAAATTTCATTTACTTATGTTTATAACTGTAGAAGTTATTAAGCTGTAAAGGATTAGGACAGACGGACAGACGGACAGACGGACAGACGGACAGACGGACAGACGGACAGACGGACAGACGGACAGACGGACAGACGGACAGACGGACAGACGGACAGACGGACAGACGGACAGACGGACAGACGGACAGACGGACAGACGGACAGACGGACAGACGGACAGACGGACAGACGGACAGACGGACAGACGGACAGACGGACAGACGGACAGACGGACAGACGGACAGACGGACAGACGGACAGACGGACAGACGGACAGACGGATAGACGGACAGATGGACAGACGGACGGACATGACGAAACTATAAGGGTTCCTTGTAAGACTTCGGAACCCTAAAAAAGGTTAAGGTTGCGCGGTATGTTATTTTTACACGCAGTCGGGTTTTTTGTTTTTGTTAATTAATTACGGTGGAAGGATTGCGTTGCGAGACTTGGCATTTTTGTACATTTCATGTTTTTGATGGGATAATCTTTACAGAAATAAGTGAAATAAACATGTTTTTGAATTTTTAGAAAATTAAACACAGCGGGTGTAAAAAGGGATGTTTAATTTTGTATGATAAATCTTCCTGAGGTAAGGATTGACAAAAAAATAAATAATAATAATTAAATAATAATAAAGAAATACGGTCCGTGTGGTGCCGGACTTAAAGAATAGCACCACCCTTATCTCTTCTCATGGGTGTCGTAAAAGGCGACTAAGGGATTCACCAGAGGATGGGCAGCAGCGTTCTCTGAGTATTTAACCAACCAACTGCGATCGCCAACCCGCCTGCCAAGCGTGGCGATTATGGCATATCCCCCCCTTAATTGGGGGAGGCCTATGTCCAGTAGTGGACGTCTTTCGGCTGTAATGATGATGATGATGAAAGAAATACGTATATTTCTTTCCCAAAACTACGACGGGGAACATTATACGGAACAAGTTAAACTTCTTACGCGGGCAAAGCCGCAAGAGCGCTGCTAGTTTTAACATTTTTTTTCCTAAACGCAACTTAGACCTGATATTTTGCTGAAAATCATTAAGAGTCATATACCATATCATATACGTATAGCCGCATTAAAACAACTGCAGATCATGTATAGGCATCGGTACCATACTTCTTCAATCACCGCGTGACACTCATAAACCTAATCCATTCATCGCCCTTGAGTTATTGCATCGACCAATCGCTGTGTCTGGGCGGAGTTTGAGAGCGAGACAGCAATGTTATTATTTGTATGCGTATGAAAGAAACGGTTTGTTCAGTAACGCTGCGTCTAGAATCGGGCGTCGAGAAAGCGATGGACGCGCTTTCCACTAAGTCGTCAACTCGTCAGTCAAAGTTTGCAATTTGATTCATAAACTCGCTGCCCATTTCACGGGTTTAACTATTTACGCGGTTTGATCCAAATTAAATAAATTATATATAAAAAAACAATAAAGTGAAAATAAGTGGATCCAGGTGTTTTCCAGTAATTTATTTAATTTTTTATTTCTAATTCTCGAAAGGACACTAAAATTTGAATGTTCTGAATTAGTAGTGCAGTGTTTTGTGTCGCCGCTATGTCGGAAGCCGGGCGTCGTGGTGCAGCTTACACTATAGACAACATACTTGGACACACGGACAGACAACCGGGTATGTGTCAATTTGACGGATATTGTGGTGTTTACATAAAATAAATGTTATTTTTACCATTGCAACCCGAAAAACTTTAACTAAAAAGTAAAAAATAGATATATAGATACATAGAATATTCTTTATTGTACACCAATAACATTATTAAACTTAGGAATAACATGTACAATAAGGGTACATTGGCGGTATTATAGCTAAAAAAAAAAAAACATTAATATAATCATTGTATGTATTTTAAAATCTTAACATAAACCAACATTTTGAAGGCGGTGCGTGATTGACCCTTTGCGTCATGTAAATATAATAGGTTTGTTATAACCTTGAAACCTTATCGTGTTCAAAGTTCATGAAGTGGCCTTTCTAACAAGTGCAAACACGACTATGATACGATATTCTATCATGGAATGCCAGTGCTTATCTTCCGGCTTCATCATCAGACCTTAAAACCCAATCGTGGTCAATAGTACATTACTGCCGCGGTCTATAATGCCCTGTCTATAATGGCCGTAGGTCGAGGCCTTTACAGCGAGGACAGCAAGGGCTGCAATGATGGCCAAGCTGGAAGGCCTAGAGCGTAGCTAGGCTAGCTCGAGGCAATCATAGCGTGACCAGCGAAGCAGTCATTTTGGGCCAAGGCTTGTATAGTGCTTTACTCAAAAATGCAAGTACCTAATCTAAATAAAACCAGCAAGTAATTTAAACAAAGTATATAATTAATTAACTAGAAATTTAATTAAAATGACAATTATGAAAAGTACAGTTACTATAACAAAAATAAAACAGACTTCAAAAACCTTAACTAATAAAAACTATTTAACAAAAATAAAACCGACTTCACCTAAAACCTTAACTAAAAAGTAAATAAAAAAATTAATTAACAAAAACAAAAAACCCAACTGCGTGTAAAAATAACAGAAAAGATATAAACAAGACTTATCAACACGCAGTCGGAGGCTACGTATGTTTTTGGTCATGAATTACATAATAGTTCCTATGTAGCCTCCGCCTGCGTGTTGATAAGTCTTGTTTATATCTTTTCTGTTATTTTTACACGCAGTCGGGTTTTTTGTTTTTGTTTTAATTTTTTAATTTGTTTTTTTTTAGTTTTGTCGTCATGTTTTATTTATCATACTATTAATGTTTTTTTTGAAAAGTCAAATTCATTTTTAACGTTGAATATTTTGTTGTTTTTTAGCATTTCTCATTCTAAATTACATTTAAACATATAAGTTGTATATATTTTTGAAAAGCATTTATGAAACCCTTTATTTTGATACCCCACTCGATAGGTTTCGAGGGTTATTTTTTTTTTTTTAAGCCGTAATTTGGCGCCAAAAAGCGGCCATTTCAATTTTTATAATTTTGATATACCCAGTGTCACTCTCACAATTAAGACGACTCTAACGACACCTCACAAGTTAAAATCAATCAAGCCGTTTAGGCTGCAGGGCGTGCCAAAGAAATATACATACATACATACATACACTCGAAAAACATTACCCTCCTTCTGGCACAGTCGGGTAAAAATAATCATTATATGTATTTTAAAATCTTAACATAAACCACCATTTTGAAGGCGGCGCGTGGTTGACCCTTTGCGTCATGTAGGTAAATATAATGTACCGTCGAGCGCATATTATCTAAAGTAAAAAACAGTTTATGTGAACGTACATGAAAATTACGCGCCGCCTTCAAAATGTTGGTTTATGTTAAGATTTTAAAATACATATAATGATTATTTTTTACTTTTTAGTTAAGGTTTTTGAAGTCGGTTTTATTTTTTGTTAAAAAGTTTTTATTTCATACTTTTTAGTTGATAATTGCGAGGGTTGATTCATAAATGTTTTTTTTATTAACCTTTGCTATCCCACTGCTGGGCAAAGGTCTCGCTCATGTCCTTCCAAACGTCCAATCACTATCGTGAAAAAAAAAAACACGCATATCGGCCAAGAATTCTCAGAAAAACGAACCAATGAGCAGATCATCTAGATAGGCGAAGCTAAAATAAACTGATCTATTGAAGCTGGTTAAAAAACTACTCAACCTAAGTCGATAAAATTTATATGGGACCACCGCGCGGGCTTCCTCTACCAATACAAAAACAACCACGTAAATCGGCTCATAAATCTCGGAGTAATCGGGGTACCCACGGAATACATAACCTCCTCCTTTTTTTGAAGTCGGTTAAAAATTAAAGACTTATCAACACGCAGTCGGAGGCTACGTATTCGAGGTATACGAGGTATTCGGTGGGTTTATATATGTACACCGATTACTCTAAGATTTGTGGGCCGATTTACATGGTTGTTTATTTGGTAGAGGAAGCCCGCGCGGTGGTCCCATATAAATTTTATCGACTTAGGTTGCGTAGTTTTTTAACCAGCTTCAATAAATCAGTTTATTTTAGCTTCGCCTATCTAGATGATCTGCTCATTGATTCGTTTTTCTGAGAATTCTTGGTCGATATGCGTTTTTTTTTTCACGATAATGATTGGACGTTTGGAAGAACATGAGCGATACCTTTGCCCAGCAGTGGGACAGCAAAGGTTAATAAAAAAAAACTCAAAATTTGTTCTATAAACATTTATTAATCATTCCTCGGAATTATCAACTAAAAAGTATGAAATAAAAACTTTTTCACAAAAAAATTAAACCGACTTCAAAAACCTTAACTAAAAAGTAAAAGATAATCCTTGTACGTATTTTAAAATCTTAACATAAACCAACATTTTGAAGGCGGCGCGTGATTTTCATGTACGTTTACATAAACTGTTTTTTTTACTATAGATATGCGCTCGACTGTAGATTATATTTACATGACGCAAAGGGTCAGTCACGTGCCGCCTTCAAAATGTTGGTTTATGTTAAGATTTTAAAATACGTACAAGGATTATCTTTTACTTTTTAACAGACTTCAAAAAAAGGAGGAGGTTACATGTATGTACACCGATTACTCCGAGATTTCTGGGCCGATTTGCGTGGTTGTTTTTTTATTTGGTAAAGGAAGTCCGCGCGGTGGTCCCATATAAATTTTATTGACTTAGGTAGAGTAGTTTTTTAACCAGCTTCAATAAATCAGTTTATTTTAGCTTCGCCTACCTGGATGTTAATACTAATACTAATAGTTACTATTACTAATAGTTTCGTTTTTCTGTGAATTATCAACTAAAAAGTATGAAATAAAAACTTTTTAACAAAAAATAAAACCGACTTCAAAAACCTTAACTAAAAAGTAAAAAATAATCTTTGTATGTATTTCAAAATCTTAACATAAACCAAAATTTTGAAGGCGGCGCGTGATTTTCATGTATGTTCGCAGAAACTGTTTTTTACTATAAATAAGCGCTTGACAGTACATTATATTTACATGACGCAAAGGGACAGTCACGCGCCGCCTTAAAAATTTTGGTTTATGTTAAGATTTTGAAATACATACAAAGATTATTGTTTACTTTTTAACCGACTTCAAAAAAAGGAGGAGGTTATGTATTCGGTGGGTTTTTTTTTTTTTTATGTATGTACACCGATTACTCCTAGATTTGTGGGCCGATTTACGTGGTTGTTTTTTTATTTGGTAGAAAAAGTCCGCGCGGTGGTCCCATATAAATTTTATTGACTTGGGTTGAGTAGTTTTTTAACCAGCTTCAATAGATCAGTTTATTTTAGCTTCGCATATCTAAATGATCTGCTCATTGGTTCGTTTTTCTGAGAATTCTTGGCCGATTTGCGTGTTTTTTTTTCACGATAGGAATTAGACGTTTGGAAGAACATGAGCTTGCCTTTGCCCAGCAGTGGGATAACAAAGGTTAATAAAAAAATATTCTCAAATTGGTTATATAAACATTTATTAATCAACCCTCGCAATTTTCAACTAAAAAGTATGAAATAAAAACTTTTTAACAAAAAAAAAACCGACTTCAAAAACCTTAACTAAAAAGTAAAAAATAATCATTGTATGTATTTTAAAATATTAACATAAAACCAAAATTTTGAAGGCGGCGCGTGATTTTCATGTACGTTCACATAAACTGTATTTACTATAGATATTGCGCTCGACTGTACATTACATGACGCAAAGGGTCAATCACGCACCGTCTTCAAAATTTTGGTTTTATGTTAAGATTTTAAAATACATACAATGATTATTTTTTACTTTTTAGTTAAGGTTTTTGAAGTCGGTTTTTTTTTTGTTAAAAAGTTTTTAGTTAAGGTTTTTGAAGTCGGTTTAATTTTTTGTTAAAAAGTTTTTTTAGTTAAGGTTTTTGAAGTCGGTTTTATTTTTTGTTAAAAAGTTTTTTTTAGCTTCGTCTACCTAGATGATCTACTAATAGTTTAGTTTGTCTGTGAATTATCAACTAAAAAGTATGAAATAAAAACTTTTTTACAAAAAAACTTTTTAACAAAAAATAAAACCGACTCCAAAAACCTTAACTAAAAAAAGTAAAAAATAATCATTGTATGTATTTTAAAATCTTAACATAAACAACATTTTAAGGCGGCGCGTGGTTGACCCTTTGCGTCATGTAATGTACAGTCGAGCGCAATATCTATGGTAAAAACAGTTTATGTGAAGGTACATGAAAATCACGCACCGCCTTCAAAATGTTGTTTATGTTAAGATTTTAGAATACATATACAATGATTATTTTTTACTTTTTTTAGTTAAGGTTTTTGGAGTCGGTTTTATTTTTTGTTAAAAAGTTTTTATTTCATACTTTTTAGTTGAGGGTTGATTCATAAATATTTATATAACCAATTTGAGAATATATTTTTTATCAACCTTTGCTATCCCACTGCTGGGCAAAGGTCACGCTCATGTTCTTCCAAACTTCCAATCACTATCATGAAAAAAAAAACACGCATATCGGCCAAGAATTCTCAGAAAAACGAACCATTGAGCAGATCATCTAGATAGGCGAAGCTAAAATAAACTGATTTATTGAAGCTAGTTAAAAAACTACTCAACCTAAGTCAATAAAATTTATATGGGACCACCGCGCGGACTTTTTCTACCAAATAAAAAACCAACCACGTAAATCGGCCCACAAATCTCGGAGTAATCGGTGTACATACATGCAAAAAAAAAAAAAAAAAAAACCCTGCGGAATACATAACCTCCTCCTTTTTTTGAAGTAGGTTAAAAAATAAAACCGACTTCAAAAACCTTAACTAAAACCGGCCAAGAGCATGTCGGGCCATGCTCAGTATTATAGGGTTCCTTAAGTAGGTGTAATTACAAACGAATCAAATCGAATATTAATCATGGCTATGCTATTTTTAACCGACGAAAAAAAGGAGGAGGTTCTCAATTCGACGCGTATATTTTTTTTTTTTTTTTTTTTTTTTTTTTTATGTATGACCACGCATAACTTTTTACAGAGTGGTCCGATTTTGATGATTCTTTTTTTATTGGATAGGGTATATCTTGAAGTTGGTCCCATTTAAATTTCAAAATCAAAATCCACCCCTAAGGGTAGTAAAACAGGGGATGAGTGTTTGTTCACCCACTGAATTCTTACCTGTTAACCGATTCTGTTGAAACTTGACATACATAAATATAGTTCTAGACACTACGACATAATGGAGACCTGGATTTAGAGTTTAACCACAAAAAAATTAAAAATAAAACTTTTTAACAAAAAATTGAACCGACGAAAACAGAAACTGAAAAGCGAAAAATAACTAATTATGAGTCGGCGCCAAACAACCAATCAACAAAGATCATTAAATTACTTTAAATAAATAATAAAAACAACGTCACATCAAATACAACGTGAGATTTTCAACGATAAACAATAACTTTCCAAAAATGCGTTCTCCGCTCGGCCACTTCCAACTTACACGCACTATGCTTGTTAAAAGTTCGTTTGGCGCCGACTCATAATTAGTTATTTTTCGCTTTTCAGTTTCTGTTTTCGTCGGTTCAATTTTTTGTTAAAAAGTTTTATAGTTTTTGCAATAATCGGCAGCATTCGCGACTTAGAGCGTGTTGTTAGTAACGCCATCTAGCGATAAATTCAAGAAGCCAAATTGAAGAAGTGTGTTCAACATGACACAAAGTTACTTTTTGTGATTTTTTTAAATTTAAAGTAACGTAAGGAGCATTATTTGCTAACATCATTTTTCTCCGAGGTCAATTTATTTATTTAATCGTATGGCATCTTTATAGGTTATCTATACATCTATATTATTTTATTCACAATTCACAATGACAAATTGAGATTCTTTAACCATATGGTGGCGTCAGGTGTAAGGGTGAAAAGATCCTCTGGAGAGCCAGGGTACGACAATAAAGGACATCGTTGGATTATATGGTCCACAGTCTGGTCCTCTTCGCCGCACTCAGAGGCTGGAGTTGCTCCATCCCCACTTATATTTGAGGTAATTACATCTTCCGTGTCCCGTTCTCAGTCTGTTCAATCGGCACCACAAATGTCGGGGTAAGCCAAAGCTAGGCAACTTTGCAGTGGGGTTTATGGTTTACACGCCCGAACCAAACGTTGCGTTAGCCCACTCAGTCTTCCAACTTTCCATGATGTCAAATTCTGACAGATTTCGTGCCGTTAGGTATGGTGGATGGCGAGATTTAAGTCGTTATGGTGGAAGGTGTGCAAGGTAGTGAAAAATAGGCAACTTAGGGTTCTCATAGATCTTAGCGGCTTCTCTTTGAAGCGTGTGGCTTCTACGTAGGTGTGGAGGAGCAATGTGACAAAGAACCGGGAGCCAGTGCGCTGGAGTTGATTTGATGGTGCCAGAGATGCAACGCATTGTATCGTTAAGTTTTGTGTCTACCTTGTACGCATGTGCGCTATTTAGCCACACTGGTGTACAGTATTCCGCTGCTGAGTAAGTGAGGCGTGAGCGCGATGATAATTAACAAAACCAAAAAACCTGACTGCGTGTAAAAATTACTGAAAAGATGTAAACAAGACTTGTGTAGGTAAGTACATGTGAAAGTATCAAATCAACACGCAGGCTGGCGGAGGCTACGTAATGTTTTTGGTCATGAATTACATAAGTAGTTCATACGTAGCCTCCGCCTGCGTGTTGATTTGATATTTTCACATGTACTTACCTACACAAGTCTTGTTTACATCTTTTCAGTTATTTTTACACGCAGTCGGGTTTTTTGGTTTTGTTAATTTGCTCAAACTGCACCGCACCGTGTTTTATAACTGGCAGATGTTGCAAGGAACTTGTATTGAAATAAGGACTTTATTTTAACAAAGAAAGTTCAATGTTTTCATGGTCTCACCAAAACGAAGTAAAATAAAAATAGGACATTAGGTATTATTCGCAAGTATCCTTATTCGCAAGTAATCTTAGAACTTATTAAAGTTTTTTTTTAATCAGTCTAATAGGCTAGCAGTTCATTCCCACTGATCTTTATCCGCAAAGTATTTTTAACCGACTTCAAAAAAAGGAGGAGGTTATGTATTCGGCGGGTTTTTTTTTTTTTTTTTTTTTTTTTTTTTTTTTTTTTCATGTATGTACACCGATTACTCCGAGATTTATGGGCCGATTTACGTGGTTGTTTTTTTATTTGGTAGAGGAAGTTCGCGCGGTGGTCCCATATAAATTTTATTGACTTAGGTCGAGTAGTTTTTGAACCAGCTTCAATAAATCAGTTTAATTTAGCTTCGCTTACCTAGATGATCTACTAATAGTTTCGTTTTTCTGTGAATTCTCAACTAAAAAGTATGAAATAAAAACTTTTTAACAAAAAAAACAAAACCGACTTCAAAAACCTTAACTAAAAAGTAAAAAATAATCCTTGTATGTATTTCAAAATCTTAACATAAACCAAAATTTTGAAGGCGGCGCGTGTTTTTCATGTATGTTCGCATAAACTGTTTTTTACTATAGATAAGCGCTCGACAGTACATTATATTTACATGACGCAAAGGGACAGTCACGCGCCACCTTCAAAATTTTGGTTTATGTTAAGATTTTGAAATACATACAAGGATTATTTTTTACTTTTTAGTTAAGGTTTTTGAAGTCGGTTTTGTTTTTTTTGTATCAACCATTTCTATATAGCTTTTGTTTTAAAGGTGTTTTTTTTATTTTTTATTATATGGAGGTTTTATGTTTTAAACTTGCTTTAGTAAATCTTACATACATGAAATAAAAAAATTAATTAACAAAAACAAAAAACCCGACTGCGTTTATATCTTTTCTGTTATTTTTACACGCAGTCGGGTTTTTTGTTTTTGTTAATTTTTTTTTTATTTTTTTTTCAGTTTTGTCATGTTATATTTATCATACTATAAGCAACAAGCACGTTTATAGGATATAAATGTATAGGTGTGAACATACTTTTACAGTTAAAAAGTAATGTCAGCTTATCAGGGGCTAGGCGGGTATATTCAATAATAGTCACATTAAGACTCTCAAAGCCAACCATGAGAGCACTGTATTTTTAGGTTAGGTATTAGTAAGTAATTACATCAATATTCAATATTACGAAATAAAAGGATAAGTCGTGTCGGGCCATAGAACGTCCGTCTTGTTCAACGACCCGTAGCGAAGTGCGCGCCCCGCTCCAACCGCCGACAATCAATATGGCCGACTTTGGTGGGGTTTCAATCTGTCATAGCGCAGTCTTGCCATTTTATTCCGCCGATTCCTAATACGGCCTCTCCTGACACTGCGTCGTCCTCGACCGCACTTGCTCTGCCGACTTCAGGAATTGGCAACACAGCGCAACCTCTAAATTTTCAGTATTCAGATCATCATCAGACTCATCTGTAAAACAAATAAAACTTTGAGGCATACTAGCACCACCATGCATAGGCATGCTAGTAGCACCTGTCTAATTATTCATTATCAAGACATACTGCATCAGACATCTCTCTTCTCGCTCATTATTTTACTCGCATACTGTCGATATGTACATGAATAATACCACACAACGTGTCTGCGGTACTGATATCCGATACACATTACTATATGCCTGCAAACAAATTACTATGTGTCCGCATACACACTAACATGTGTCTGTAGGACTAACATCTGATACACATTACTATGTGTCTACATACATACTACTACGTGTCTGTAAGACTAATATCTGATACACATTACTATGTGTCTGCATACACACTACTACGTGTCTGTAAGACTAATATCTGATACACATTACTATGTGTCTGCATACACACTACTACGTGTCTGTAAGACTAATATGTAACACGTTAACCAGTGTCTTCAGGACGAATGTCAAATAACCAAAACACGTAAACAACGTCTCTGCAGGACGAATGTCCAATGCCAAATACACGTAAACAACGTGTCTGCAGGACGAATGTCCAATACCCAATACACGTACACAACGTGTCTGCAGGACAAATGTCCAAACCCCAATACACGTAAACCACGTGTCTGCAGGACGAATGTCCAAAACCCAATACATGTAAACAACATGTCTGCAGGACGAATGTCAAATAACCAAAACACGTTAACAACGTCTCTGCAGGACGAATGTCCAATGCCCAATACACGTAAACAACGTGTCTGCAGGACGAATGTCCAATACCCAATACACGTACACAACGTGTCTGCAGGACCAATGTTCAAACCCCAATACACGTAAACCACGTGTCTGCAGGATGAATGTCCAAAACCCAATACATGTAAACAACATGTCTGCAGGATGAATATCCAATTCACATTACTATGTGTCTGCAGGACTGATGTCCAATACCCAATACACGTAAACAACGTGTCTGCAGGATGAATATCCAATACACATTACCATGTGTCTGCAAGACCAAAGTCCAACAACCAATACACGTAAACAACGTGTCTGCAGGATGGAAGTCCAATACCCCATACACGTAAGCAACGTGTCTGCAGGATGGATGTCCAAAACCCAATACACGTAAAACACGTGTCTGCAGGACGAATGTCCAATACCCAATACACGTAAACAACGTGTCTGCAGGACGGAAGTCCAATACCCCATACACGTAAATAACGTGTCTGCAGGACGAATGTCCAAAACCCAATACACGTAAACAACGTGTCTGCAGGATGAATATCCAATACACATTACTATGTGTCTGCAGGACTAATGTCCAATACACGTTAACAACGTATCTGCAGGACCCGTGTCCAATATACGTCAAAGTCAGATATAAAGGTCAGACGTCAAGGTTAGACGTCAAGCTTATACGTCACCACAACCATCAGCGCAGGCAACGGAGTTCAACCATCAGCGCTGGCATCGGAGTCCAACCATCAGCGCAGGCATCGGTTTGCAGCCATCAGCACAGGCACCAGTGCAGATCAGCGCAGCCATCAGGTCTAGCATCAAGGCCGTACCACAGCCCTCTATCAGGTCCAACCAAGAAACCGAGGTGCTTCAAGCTCCTTGACCTGAACAAAAAATAAACAGCACAATACCACTCGGCCACACCTGACTACACATCATCAATCATTTCGTCGCTCGTCTCTATAGACTTACACCGTAGTGTAATTTAGCCTCAAAAACACAATAAAAAACAAAGCCTGTAGTGCTGGTATCACCATCATTATCATCATCACCATCATCATCGCAATCATCGCCATCATCGCCATCATCATCAACATCATCGCCATCATCATCATCATCAGCATCACCATCTCAGCCGAAAGACGTCCACTCCTGGACATTGGTATAAAAGAGTCTAATAATTTACGTGAGTTCGTGCTGGCATGAAAGAGTCTACAGAATGAAGTACCCAAAGGACGCCACTAGTCATTGAAATATTCAAACTTTCCAAATATAACATCGGCAATAATCACAATTTCCACAGTAACCTTACCGCATTGTGACTATCACTTTAACGTTCGAGTAACAATAGCACTTAACCAATTCTCTGCATCCTTAACCAGCAGTGAAAATAATCCAGTACCTAACCAGCACTAACCAATCCACCGTGGACTATAGAAAACATTTATTTTTTGTTAAAATCAGCTGCACCCACTGATTTGCAAACTGCCCAAGTTTCAACTCAATAATTTCTAAAATCATGATTTATTTTTTTGCAACCATAAACGTTATCGATTATTTAAAAATCGAATGCAATGGTTTTCCATTTTCAACTGTTTTCTGTTTTTAAAATATCACAACGGCAATAATCACAATTTTCACGGTAATCTTACCGCATTGTGACTATCACTCTAACGTTCGTCGTCGTGAGCACTTAACCAGTGCTCCGCATCTTTAACTAGCAGTGAAAAAAATCCAATATCCAACTAACACTACACTATCCACCGCGGAATAGCAAACTAAAAACAATTCTTAAAATCAGCTACACTCGCTGATTTACCAATTGACACTCGCGAGTTTCGACTCGACTAATTTCTCAATTCATATTTTGTTTGCAACCATAACCGTTGTCGATTATTTGAAAATCGAATGCAATGGAAAACAGTTTTACTTTTTCATAATCAAAACGTTATGGTAATACGTAACGAATAACGAACAGCATACCTTCGTTTTGTTTAAGCTTCTTTAATTTTATTTTCCATAAGCTACACCATAACATCTACTATTTCGAATCTATTACCATCAAACGGTATCGATTATTTGGAAATTGAATGCAATGGAATATTACATCAGAACAAATTTTAAAAACGATTACGTTTTCATAATTAAAACTTCATGGGAATACGTTACGAATATAGAACACCTTCCACCCCAAAAAAGAAGCTTGAACAAAAGTTCAAGCTTCTTTTTTTTACAATTATTTTTTTTTACTTTATTTTCCAAAAGCAGATTTATTTTCGATCAGATCTACTATGTCAAATCTATCACCATATTTAAGCAATAATTTTGTGACGAATAAATAAATTCTGCTCAACGAAACTGTGAAATTACCACAACTTTATTCGGCACACACAATCACAGAATACATAAACACCATAGTAGTTAGGCATAATAAACACGTTACGACTCACCAGATAAAATATAACACCAGTCTATCGTTCTAAGCAGTCAGTTCATTTGTTAGCCAAAAATTTTTAAACTACAAAGGAATGTACAGGATGGAAAAACAATCACTTGTGGGTATGGATTTTTTTATCCCAACTCTGATATTAGCAACAAGCACGTTTATAGGATATAAATGTACAGGTGTGAACATACTTTTACAGTTAAAAAGTAATGTCAGCTTATCAGGGGCTAGGCGGGTATGTTCAATAATAGTCACTGAATGCGCGCTGGTTCGGAGTTACACGAGGATAGATGATAATTTTGTATTTTGAAGCACAGCAACAAGAAAGAGGAATATAAGGGAATTCTGGGAGCTCACCTTTTCGGCACGCGGCACTTCTTCGAAGCCTTGCTGCTTTTTTCGTAGTTGGGAGGCCTCACCGTTGGAACAATTTACAGAAACACTCAGCTAGCTTGAGGAACACTTTAATAACAGTCAATCAGAGATTTTCACGAAAACACAAATCAATTATGTTAATTGGCGTGCGCGTACGACTTCACTTGTCGTCCATTTTTTAACCGACTTCAAAAAAAAGAGGAGGTTATGTATTCCGCGGGTTTTTTTTTTTTTTTTTTTTTTTTTTTTTTTTTTTTTTTTCATGTATGTACACCGATTACTCCGAGATTTGTGGGCCGATTTACGTGGTTGTTTTTTTATTTGGTAGAGAAAGTCCGCGCGGTGGTCCCATATAAATTTTGTTGACTTAGGTTAAGTAGTTTTTTAACCAGCTTCAATAAATCAGTTTATTTTAGCTTTACGTATCTAGATGATCTGCTCATTGGTTCCTCATTCTGAGAATTCTTGGCCGATATGCGTGTTTTTTTTTTCACGATAGTGATTGGACGTTTGGAAGAACATGAGTGAGACCTTTGCCCAGCAGTGGGATAGCAAAGGTTAATAAAAATATATTCTCAAATTGGTTATATAAACATTTATGAATCAACCCTCAACTAAAAAGTATGAAATAAAAACTTTTTAACAAAAAATAAAACCGACTTCAAAAACCTTAACTAAAACGTAAAAAATAATCATTGTATGTATTTTAAAATCTTAACTTAAACAACATTTTGAAGGCGGCGCGTGATTTTCATGTACGTTCACATAAACTGTTTTTTACTATAGATATTGCGCTGGACTGTACATTACATGACACAAAGGGTCAACCACGCGCCGCCTTAAAAATGTTGTTTAAGTTAAGATTTTAAAATACATACAATGATTATTTTTTACTTTTTAGTTAAGGTTTTTGAAGTCGGTTTTATTTTTTGTTAAAAAGTTTTTTCTGTACTGTCTTTAGCACCCACAGGAGAGGGCGGGGCTAAACGATGCATCTGGAGCAATGATAGGCTCCGCGACGAGGTGAGAGGGATGTAAGAACGAGGTTAAATATGAAATTTGCACGAGTGCGGAAAGGACAGACAAGAACATATTGTCACTGTGCTTCCTAATTAACTCGCATAAACATTTACCTAGCTAAATCTGCCTACTTATATTCGGCCTAAACATCCCCCCGAGTTTGACAGGATAAAATCCTTCAAAATTAACAAGTTTACAAATGTAACTATTTTAATTACATTATTTTCGGCAATCACGCCTTTAAACAGAAATTAAATTAACTAATTAATCTAAATTACGATATTTTGTGGACTGTATACATTTTTATTTTAGTTATTGTGTAGGAAGAGGAAAAACCTTCACTAAAGGTCTCCGGTAGATTCCCGATTTAGTACGGACATCTACAGTTCGGATAACACCATCTTTTCCAGGATAAGTACGTTCGATTACACCCAAGGGCCAATCCAGACAGGCACTATTATCAGATTTTAACAAAACAACAGTGCCCACTAGAATGGGATCAGTATGAATCAGCCATTTACTACGGACTTGTAAAGTATTTAAATATTCAACTTTCCATCGTTTCCAAAATGACTGCACTAGATGATCGACCATACGTTTACGTTGGAGAAGAGCGACTTTTCCATCTGACAAATCTTCAGAAGGAAGAGATTTCAGTGGCGTCATTACGAGAAAATGTGAGGGAGTCAAAGCCAGTGGCTCTGCTGGGTCACTACTCAACACAGAAAGCGGCCGTGAATTGAGAATGGCCTCGATTTGAACGAGGACCGTGATCATTTCCTCGAATGTCAACAACTGATTTCCCACTATTTTTTTGAGATGAGTTTTAACACTTTTGACATTACTTTCCGACATCCCATTGAAGTGAGGACTCAGAGGAGGAAAAAATTTCATTTCAATACGATTATCTCGCGCCACGTTAGCGAACTGATCTTTATATTCCTCAGAATCTAATAACTTATACATTGAAGCAAGATACGACTTCGCGCCAATAAAATTCGTACCGTTGTCCGAATAAAGAACAGCCACGGGACCACGTCGCGATATAAAACGTTTTAATGCATTTAAGAATGATTCGGTACTCAAGTCCGATGCTAATTCAAGGTGTACTGCCTTAGTGACAAGACAGACAAACAAACATAAATACGCCTTTATGCTGTGAACTCCGCGACGACGATACGGCACAATATGCAGAGGTCCCGCGTAGTCCATGCCGGTGTGGCAAAACGCTTTAGCCTCTTGGACTCTGCAAGCCGGTAAGTCAGCCATGAAGGGAGCTGTGTTTCGCGGATTAACCTTGAAACATGTATTACATTGTTGCACACGCTTGCGAACAATATTACGAGCCGATAGTATCCAATACTTTTGTCTCAATAATGACATTAAAAGTTGGGGACCGGTGTGTAAATATTTTTGGTGATAATAATCTATTAGTAAATTAACCACGTGATCTTTACGCGGGAGAAGCAATGGGTGCTGGCTGTCGTAATCCAAATCCGCATTATTTAAACGGCCGCCTACTCGAAGTACACCGTCCTTCATAAAGGCACTAAGCTTTAGGAAGGCTGGAGATAATTTATTTCCTGACAGGGCGTTCTTGATCTCGCTAGCAAAATGTATTTTTTGCAAGTCTTTTATGACATACTCTTCAGCTATACGTAAGTGTGAAACAGCAAATTTCCGAGGTAGCTTTCCGAAAAAACGGAGTACATAAACAACTACTCGGAGTAGTCTAGACCACGAGGACATTTTGGTAGCGAGCTCATAGAATACAGGCACCGTCTCATGTGTACTAATAGTAGTGGCGAGGACACTGACCTTTACTTCCGGTACTACGTCTACTACGGTGGAAGGATCAAAACGATGCACTGGCCATTCGGAAACCGGTAATTTTATGAACGGAGGCCCATTGAACCAGAGTGGATGCTCGAGTAATTGAGCAGGAGTGAGTCCTCTAGAAAGGCAATCCGCGGGATTTTCTTTGCCACTAATATGATGGAAGTGTCGCGGATCTAATTCATTTTGAATTTTAGATATCCTATTAGCGACAAACGTCTGCCATCTATTAGGACAAGAATGAATCCAAGCAAGTGCTACCGTACTATCCGTGAACGCGTAAATATTAGATATTTGACATCGGCCAGCATAGGCGTCAATGACCACATGCATTAAACGAGCTAATATTAAATTAGCGCATAACTCCATTCGCGCAAGAGTAATTACGGTTTTAGCGGGCGCTACTCGTGATTTAGCGCATACTAAATTAAATACAGAACGATTTTCATTTGGAAAATACACATGTAAATATACTACACCTCCATAAGCGCGCTCTGAAGCGTCTGCGAAGCCCACTATTGTGACAACGCAATCGCCACTCACGCCTATGTGCCGCGGTAATTTAATATTTCGAAACAGTGGTAGCTCCGATTCAATCGTTCGCCACAACAAAACTATATTGGGATGAGGCATTTCGTCCCATCCGACATTATTTTCCCATAAGGATTTTATTATTAATTTTGACATGAGGGTTACCGGGGCTACGAATCCCATCAAGTCCCATAAACGGGCAATAGTTGAGAGAATATTCCGTTTTGTGCACTCGCGAGACTGTGTATTAACGCTAAATGTGAAAACGTCTTCGGCCGGTATCCAAAACAAACCAAGTATTTTTAGGTGATCGTCCGGACTGAATTCAACCGCCTCGGTGATACGATGAGACGCGGGAATACCTGCCATCACTTCGGGTGAGTTACTAGAAAATTTTACTAGCTCGAACCCTCCAGCCGCAAATAATTCGATCAGCTGATTTGAGAGCTCGACACCCTCAGCTACGGATGAACAACTAGTAGCCACGTCATCCATATACAGGTCTTTTTCCGCTACTGATGCAGCATTTGGAAAACGCCCGCGCTCATCGTCGGCGAGTTGACGCACCGTGCGTATGCTTAGGTAGGTACTGCAGCACAAACCAAACGCAACGCGTGACATCTCAAATACCGTTATAGGGTCAGTACTATCGAACCTATACAACAGCCTTAAGAATTTAGTGTCATTCTCAACCATTAAAACACGTAAATACATTTGACGAATGTCAGCACTTATTGCCACTGGTAACAATCGAAATTTTAATAATATTTGAAATAAATCATTTTGCAAATTTGGGCCGGTATGTAAAATATCATTTAATGATTTCCCGGTACTAGTTTTGCTACTTGCATCTAAAACTACGCGTAATTTCGTCGTACTTTTATCTTGGCGGACCACGCCTTTATGTGGTATTACGTATTGGTCATTAGTACTGCCGACCTCAGTAATAGTACCGACAGGACGCATGTAGGTTTTCTGCAAGTAATCTTTAAACACCTTGTCGTATTCCTCCTTAACCGCAGGATTTAATAACAACCGGCGCTCTAGTGCTAAATATCTACGCTCAGCCGCGCGCATTGATTCTCCCAACGCGGACGGATCGCTTTTAAACGGCAGCGAGACAACGTAACGTCCGTTCGATTCTCGACGGGTGGTGTCACAATAATATTGCTCGCAAGCCTGTTCGTCTTTAGTTAGGAAATGAGGCACATTAGGTACCTCTTCCAATTCGAAAAATCGATTCATGCAATTTTCCAAAGATTGCTCTGTAGTACAATACGAACGAACTATATTGCACACGGGGTCAACGACCGGGGCCTGTCCGACTATTACGTAACCTAATAAGGTTTCAATCGCAACGGGTTCGCCAGCAGCGCGAGATATTGAATTCGGACATAGTATTCGAGAGAACACCTCCGTCCCCAATATGAGGTCAATATTCGCGGGTGTGAAGTACTTACAATCCGCCAGTGGAATGTTATTTAAATAATCCAGACGCGATATGTCTATCTTCGCGGTAGGTAATTCATGGGTGATACGATTGACGATCACGGGCTGAATAGTAAACCTGACCGAATCGTCTAAGCGAGACCGAATGGTAAGGCAGGTAACTCCTTCAATAGGATTAGTAACGTCACCAACACCTGACACATATTTACTCTGCGGCTCATGTAATATTAAGTTTAATCGTTTGCAACATTCAGTCGTAATAATATCTTTTTGAGACGCACTGTCTAAAAGAGCACGCAACACGAAAATATTTCCGTCGGCATCTACAACATTACATTGCAAGGTGCCTAGTAAGACAGAAGACGCGGGATTCGAACTCGCTACCGTAGGCGCGGCTGCGCACTCGCCGACGGCACATAGCGACACGGCAGACGAAGCGGCGGCCGAGGCGCGGGTGGCGGCGGCGGGCTCGGACACGGGCGCGCGGAGCGCGGCCCCCACTCCCGTTACTACGGCTGCGGTAGTGATATTTTGACAGGCGGCGGCCGAATTATTTCCCGCTTCTACCTTACTATTCGGAAAGTGAAGCAAACTATTGTGACTGCGATTACATTCGCCGCATCGACTAGAATCTTTGCAATTTATGATTAAGTGATTGCTATTTAAACAATTCACACACAATTTGTTAGTTTTTATTAATTTATAGCGATCATTAGGGATCATTGACAGGAATTTTGGACATTGGGGCAATTGAGAATGATCACTCTTCCCACAACATAAACATTTACCGTGCTCCTGCACATTTACAAATGTTTTAACGTTGTAATTATTATTCGTCGACGCACGCGCTCCCGATCCTACTGAAGACGACGTATTATTATTTTTACGTGGTTGAGTACCGCCCGCTTTCGTATTTATTGAGTAGGTACTCGCGACATTATGTGCGCGTTGCAAAATATGGGATTGATTCCGTACGAAATTAATGAAATCCGTGCAAGTAGCGATTTTATTAGACTCATATTTAAGTTCGAATGATTTAACCGTTTCCAATCCCACCTTTTTACTCGCAATATGCACAAATAAAAAGTCTTCGAGACTATCGAGATTTATTTGTTTTAACGCGGAATGAAGCGATGAAAATTTATCAATAAAATCCTCCAATTGAGTGGGGGAATTTTCCTTCACATTAGGTAAATTAATTATTTTATCCAAATACGTAGCGGCCAATAATCTTTTGTCATTGTATTTATTTAACAATGCATTCCAGATAACCGTGTAGTTTTCGGCATTAGGTAAAATACCCTGACAAATGCTAAGGGCTTTGCCTTTTAATTTACCGATTAGGTATTGAATTTTTTCGCTTTCAGTTAGATCGGGGTTTTCGTGAATGACCGACTTAAAGGTTTCGTAGAAAATTGGCCAAGACTCACTATCTCCGTTAAATGAACAAAGTTCTAAACGCGGTAACTTTAGAAAAGGTTTTTCCCGCTTAACTATGGAACCCTGCCCGTCGCGACTAGTATTATCAGCCATTTGCGACTTTTGTAATTGATCAGATTTGTATTTAATTTTGGAATACAACTGCTCGAATGATATTAATGAACTGTAATTAGGTACAGGGGCTTCGGCATTGGACAATTGAATAGTATTTCTTTCCTCGATTGCCGTCAAAAAATCATTACGAAGCGTGTCTATCGTATAAGAATCTGACAAGAAATTTTCGATTTTAACGGGATCGTTTTCGATAGTAGCGATTGAATCATAGATGGATTGTACTCGACCAAACAAGGCAGAAAGTTTATTTTGCAATCGTTGCGAATAACGTTCATTAGTGTCCGCGTTCTTAGGCATTTTTATTTTTCGCAAGATGGCGGCTTCCCTATTATATTATAAAATCAATCTCGTGTAATCCTAGATAATTCGCGATCGATAGGACCAAAATGAATGCGCGCTGGTTCGGAGTTACACGAGGATAGATGATAATTTTGTATTTTGAAGCACAGCAACAAGAAAGAGGAATATAAGGGAATTCTGGGAGCTCACCTTTTCGGCACGCGGCACTTCTTCGAAGCCTTGCTGCTTTTTTCGTAGTTGGGAGGCCTCACCGTTGGAACAATTTACAGAAACACTCAGCTAGCTTGAGGAACACTTTAATAACAGTCAATCAGAGATTTTCACGAAAACACAAATCAATTATGTTAATTGGCGTGCGCGTACGACTTCACTTGTCGTCCATTTTTTCTGTACTGTCTTTAGCACCCACAGGAGAGGGCGGGGCTAAACGATGCATCTGGAGCAATGATAGGCTCCGCGACGAGGTGAGAGGGATGTAAGAACGAGGTTAAATATGAAATTTGCACGAGTGCGGAAAGGACAGACAAGAACATATTGTCACTGTGCTTCCTAATTAACTCGCATAAACATTTACCTAGCTAAATCTGCCTACTTATATTCGGCCTAAACAGTCACATTAAGACTCTCAAAGCCAACCATGAGAGCACTGTATTTTTAGGTTAGGTATTAGTAAGTAATTACATCAATATTCAATATTACGAAATAAAAGGATAAGTCGTGTCGGGCTATAGAACGTCCGTCATGTTCAACGACCCGTAGCGAAGTGCGCGCCTCGCTCCAACCGCCGACAATCAATATGGCCGACTTTGGTGGGGTGTCAATCTGTCATAGCGCAGTGTTGCCATTTTATTCCGCCGATTCCTAATAATACTATTAATGTTTTTTTTTTAAAGTCAAATTCATTTTTAACTTTGAATATTTTGTTGTTTTTTAGCATTTTTCATTCCAAATTACCATTAAACATATAAGTTGTTTATATTTTTGTAAAGCATTTACAAAACCCTTTATTTTGATACCCCACTCGATAGTTTTTGACGGAAAAAATTTTTTTTGAAGAGGTAATATGGCGCCAAAAAGCGGCCATTTTAATTTTTAAAATTTTGATATACACAGTGTCACTCTCAGAATTAAGACGAATCTAACGACACCTCTCAATCTCAAATCCATCAAGCCGTTAAGGCTACAGAGCGTGCCAAAGAAATATACATACATACATACATACACTCGAAAAACATAACCCTCCTTCTGGCGCAGTCGGGTAAAAAAATAAAAAACCTGCCGAATACATAACCTCCTCCTGTTTTTGAAGTCTGTTAAAAATTCAACACCGACTTTCCCGGTTTGATATTACTAATAGTTTGCGATAATTTAAATGCGGTGTTTGACTGCTGTATTATTTCTTCATTTATTACTTCATTTTCCACTGCACAAATTTTTCATATGCAAGCTTATATTTTTCCTTTGAGTTTCGCGGTATTAAATTTTCAACCACTAATTTAGCTTCATCTTTAATGTCTGGCGGTGTTAAACACATTGAAGCGGAAGAATTTTCGCTTTGAGAGCTCATTTTTAGCAAAAAAGTCACTAAAAAACATAACCCTCCTTCTGGTGCAGTCGGGTAGTAAAAATGAAATTTTCGCTGAACCGCGCTATTGTTACATCTTTGTTTTTTTTTTTAGCAATGGTAGTTGGAACTATACAGCCAAATATGGAATAAAATCTTTTTGTACCTATCTCTATAAATACAAACAGCTGTGTTTTAAATAAAATCTTTTTGAATTTAATTTTTTAAAACGTTGAAACGTCAAAATAGCGGCCGGCAATGTCTTGCCGGCCTATTAAAGCGACCAGCAAAACTTTGCCGGCCGCTCGTTGAAACAGGACGGCAAGGTCTTAATTGCTCAAACAAGGTTGTCAAAATAATGACCACATTACTTGAATTTTTGAGTAAAGTTCATTACAAGACTTTTCTAAGAAATCCATAATAGCTTTGATACGATTTTCCATCATGAAGTTCGAGATCATATCTTCCGGCTCCATCATCAGATCAGTTCGACAGTACAGTCAACCGCATATCGGTGGTAACACTTTGACATTAGCAGCGTCTTTATTACGTAAGCAGTAAGGGCGGTTTTTGAACTGAAGTGTTACCACTGTCATGCAGTCGACTGTACCATATTATTGTATTGTCATCAGAACTACATACAGCTGCCAATTTTCACTACGCTACGACCCTTGGAAGATGGTTAAATTAGTTATCTTAGATTCCATTACATAGTTAGTTACATACAGGTCGACCTTACAAAAGCGTGTTAAAAAGGGGGCGAGCCAACCAATGGTTTGACATTTAATAAATAAAAATAATTGTTTGAATTAAGTTCAATAAACCATTTTTTTTGCTGATAGATCGACTGCTTATAATCTACATCATTTATCATGAGGCACATATGCCTCTGCCGATATACTACCTAATGTAGAATTATTTATTTAAAAAATTACATTGTTGCCACTGAATCAGATTGAAATATTTACGAGACCTTGTTATATTGCAAATATCTTTAATAACAGATGAACACGCGATTATAATATAGACGGTATACCGGCCCCTGTGGGTTGCCTTAATAAAAACAACATTGTAAAAATTCTTCTCTATTATGATTTTCATAATGCCGCGCTTTGTGTAAGGTTATTATCACACTCGACTGGTCTTTTAAGGATTACAACTATAACGGTAATTACTGTTGCTTCATGTGCCTTCTTTGAGGCAAATTTTTAACCGACGAAAAAAAGGAGGAGGTTCTCAATTCGAGGCGTATTTTTTTTAAGCTATTGCATAGCTGCTATCGCGGGCCTTGAGCGTGGAGACCGATTTCAGAAATTCCGTAATGAAAATAACCTAACACCCCCCACTCCGACCGGCACAGCGGTGATACTTTTTAACCGACTTCAAAAAAAGGAGGAGGTTATGTATTCCGCGTTTTTTTTTTCATGTATGTACACCGGTTACTCCGAGATTTGTGGGCCGATTTACGTGGTTGTTGTTTATTTGGTAGAGAAAGTCCGCGCGGTGGTCCCATATACATTTTATTGACTTAGGTTAAGTAGTTTTTTAACCAGCTTCAATAAATCAGTTTATTTTAGCTTTACGTATCTAGATGATCTGCTCATTGGTTCCTCATTCTGAGAATTCTTGACCGATATGCGTGTTTTTTTTTTCACGATAGTGATTGGACGTTTGGAAGAACATGAGCGAGACCTTTGCCCAGCAGTGGGATAGCAAAGGTTAATAAAAATATATTCTCAAATTGGTTATATAAACATTTATGAATCAACCCTCAACTAAAAAGTATGAAATAAAAACTTTTTAACATAAAAAAATTAATTAACAAAAACAAAAAACCCGACTGCGTGTAAAAATAACAGAAAAGATATAAACAAGACTTATCAACACGCAGTCGGAGGCTACGTTTGTTTTTGGTCATGAATTACATAATAGTTCATAGGTAGCTTCCGCCTGCGTGTTGATAAGTCTTGTTTATATCTTTTCTGTTATTTTTACACGCAGTCAGGTTTTTTGTTTTTGTTAATTAATTTTTTTATTTGTTTTTTTTTTAGTGTTGTCATTTTTTATTTATCATACTATTAATGTTTTTTTTGAAAAGTCAAATTCATTTTTAACGTTGAATATTTTGTTGTTTTTTAGCATTTTTCATTCCAAATTACATTTAAACATATAAGTTGTATATATTTTTGTAAAGCATTTATAAAACCCTTTATTTTGATATCCCACTCGATAGTTTTTGACGGAAAAAAAAAATTTTTGAAGAGGTAATATGGCGCCAAAAAGCGGCCATCTTAATTTTTTAAATTTTGATGTAACCAGTGTCACTCTCAGAATTAAGACGAATCTAACGACACCTCTCAATCTCATATCCATCAAGCCGTTTAGGCCACAGAGCGTGCCAAAGAAATATACATACATACATACATACATACATACATACATACACTCGAAAAACATAACCCTCCTTCTGGCGCAGTCGGGTAAAAAAATAAAACCGACTTCAAAAACCTTAACTAAAAAGTAAAAAATAATCATTGTATGTATTTTAAAATCTTAACTTAAACAACATTTTGAAGGCGGCGCGTGATTTTCATGTACGTTCACATAAACTGTTTTTACTATAGACTAGCTGTGCCCGCGACTCCGTCCGCGTGGATGTCAGAAAATAACATCGTGTCATAATAATGAACACAATATCTTCAAATATATACATATAAGCGCCTACACAGACGATTACACTATTTACCGACCATACTATATTTTGTTTTTACAACCAACCGGCTAAGGTGATGGAATTTCATGGAATTAGCCCTAAACTCCCTCATTCTGAGAAGACGCTCGTGCCCAGCAGTGGGAAGTAATTGGGCTGATTATGTTATTCTATAACACTAACCACATCTCTTCTTATGCTGAGAAGAGGCCCGTGTCCAGCAGTGGGACTGTAATGGGCTAGTAATGTTAGGTTATTCTAGAATACTAATAATATCCAGTTCATTAACTCTTCTCATTTTGAGAAGAGGGCCATACCCAGTAGTGGGACAGTAATGAGTTGACTACGTTATGTTATTCTATATTTTCTAGTTTCTTAACTCTTCTCGTTCCGAGAAGAGGTCCGTGCCCAGCAGTGGGGCAGTAGGTAATGAGCTGATTATGTTATAATAATCTATTACACTAACAATATCCAGTTTCTTAACTCTTCTCATTCCAAGAAGAGGGCCATGCCCAGCAGCGGGACAGTGATGGGCTATGTTATGTTATTCTATATTTTCTATAATACTAATAGAATCCAGTTGTATTTTTAGGAACCTGCAACCTGCATCCAACCAACAATCATGACCTCTACTTTGTATGCAACTTAATACAATAGAGGGGTCAAGCTGTATCTACTCAACCGATTCAGATAAAACATACCCTATATTTTAAGTTAGACTAATACCAATACAAATGCTAAGTTTCATTACGATCCGTTCAGCCGTTTTCACGTGATGAGGTAACAAACAGACAGACAGACAGACATAAATTTTTTAAACGATTGATTCGTGTTCTATAGCCTATTTCTAGTCCCCCTAGCCGGTTTTCGCGAAAAAAAACTCAATGTACAGACTTTTCGACCTTTACAGTTTTATTATAGTATAGATATTGCGCTGGACTGTACATTACATAACGCAAAGGGTCAACCACGCGCCGCCTTAAAAATGTTGTTTAAGTTAAGATTTTAAAATACATACAATGATTATTTTTTACTTTTTAGTTAAGGTTTTTGAAGTCGGTTTTATTTTTTGTTAAAAAGTTTTTTTAGTTTTGCCATCTATCGATGAATAGCAGAACTTTTAATGATTTTTTGAAATATCACGCTTGTCTCTTTAGTTCTGCAAATCGCCTCTAGGTGGCATTGGTTGTATCGGCGTTACTGCACATGTGTAATCCCCCTCTTCGCCCCGCATTCTGGGGACTCATGCCTGCTTAGAGTTTCGGCGTTAGGGCACCTCCTCTTTGTATGTATTTACATAAAAAATGCTATGCAATAGCTTTACCGCGGCAGTCTCTGAGTGCCACACGTCTTTTTAGGGTTCCGAAGTCCTACAAGGAACCCTTATAGTTTCGTCATGTCCGTCCGTCTGTCCGTCTGTCCGTCTGTCCGTCTGTCCGTCTGTCCGTCTGTCCGTCTGTCCTAATCCTTTACAGCTTAATAACTTCTACAGTTATAAACATAAGTAAATGAAATTTTGTTAAAAATTGTCTACATATAGATCTCAATTTTAAAAGAATAAAAGTTTCGTTTTTGCGTATTTTAGGGGTGGCGTCCATACATGTGAAATGGAGAAAAAATAATTTTTTTCGCTGCACCCCCTCGTGTGGGATATCATTGAATAGGTCTACTAAAATGAAGGTAATGTTTGATACACCACTTTTTTATCAGGTGTACCATCTGCGAAATATAGCCCGCCAAAGTGGCTTGCAATGTGTCCCCCCCCCCTGCCATTTCTAAACTATGCAATGTAGAAACTTATAATCTTCCACATTGATAGACCTTTGTGAAAACTCTCTTTTAAAATTATTTCGAGCATATTGTGATTATAATTTTTTGAGTTATAGAGAGAAAACTGAAAAATACTTAAAACGTCCTAGTTCAAAGGTCATTGACCTTAGAGAATAAATATCATAGCAAATAATGCTCCTTTAGCTACTTTCTATTTGAAAAAATCACAAAAAGTAACTTTGAAATGACAAACGTCTTAAATTTGGCTTCTTGAATGTATCGCTAGATGGCGCTACTAACAACACGCTCTGAGTCGCGAATGCTGCCGATTATTGCAAAAACTAAAATAGCCATGATTAATATTCGATTTGATTCGTTTGTAATTACACCTACTTAAGGAACCCTATAATACTGAGCATGGCCCGACATGCTCTTGGCCGGTTTTTTTAAGCTATTGCATAGCTTCTATCGCGGGCCTTGAGCGTGGAGACCGAATCCAGAAATTCCGTAACGAAAATAACCTAACACCCCCCACTCCGACCGGCACAGCGGTGATACTTTTTAGTTCTGCCATCTATCGATGAATAGCAGAACTTTTATTGACTTCTTGAAATATCACGCTTGTCTCTTTAGTTCTGCAAACCGCCTCTAGGTGGCATTGGTTGTATCGGCGTTACTGCGCATGCGTAATCCCCCTCTTCGCCCCGCAATCTGGTGACTCATGCCTGCTTAGAGTTTTGGCGTTAGGGCATCTCCTCTTTGTATTTACATAAAAAATGCTATGCAATAGCTTACCGCGGCAGTCTCCGAGTGCCACACGTCTTTTTTTTAGGGTTCCGAAGTCCTACAAGGAACCCTTATAGTTTCGTCATGTCCGTCCGTCTGTCCGTCTGTCCGTCTGTCCGTCTGTCCGTCTGTCCTAATCCTTTACAGCTTAATAACTTCTACAGTTATAAACATAAGTAAATGAAATTTTGTTAAAAAATAGTCTGCATATAGATCTCAATTTTAAATGAATAAAAAAATAGTTTTTACGTTCTATAGGGGTGGCGCCCATACATGTGAAATGGGGAAAAAATAACTTTTTTCACTGCACCCCAACGTGTGGGATATCATTGAATAGGTCTACTAAAATGAAGGTCACCGGCCAAGAGCATGTCGGGCCATGCTTAGTATTATAGGGTTCCTTAAGTAGGTGTACAAACGAATCAAATCGAATATTAATCATGGCTATTTTAGTTTTTGCAATAATCGGCAGCATTCGCGACTCAGAGCGTGTTGTTAGTAGCGCCATCTAGCGATAAATTCAAGAAGCCAAATTTAAGAAGTCTGATTGATGTTAAAGTTACTTTTTGTGATTTTTTCAAATAGAAAGTAGCTAAAGGAGCATTATTTGCCATGATAATTTTTCTCTAAGGTCAATGACCTTTGAACTAGGACGTTTTAAGTATTTTTCGGTTTTCTGTCTATAACTCATAAAATTATAATCACATTATACTCGAAATAATTTTAAAAGAGAGTTTTCACAAAGGTCTATCAATGTGGAAGATTATAAGTTTCTACGTTGCATAGTTTAGAAATGGCAGGGGGGGGGACACATTGCAAGACACTTTGGCGGGCTATATTTCGCAGATGGTACACCTGATAAATAGAGTTTCGGCGTTAGGGCATCTCCTCTTTGTATTTACATAAAAAATGCTATGCAATAGCTTACCGCGGCAGTCTCCGAGTGCCACACGTCTTTTTTTTTTATGTATGACCACGCATAACTTTTTACAGAGTAGTCCGATTTCGATGATTTTTTTTTACCGACTTCAAAAAGAAGGAGGTTATCAATTCGACATGTATGTCTGTAATATTATTGGAACTGCAAAATATTAACATATGATAATTATTAGGCCTTCCAAGCAAATGTACAAAATTGTATAGGTGTGTGTATGTATGTTTGTATATATGCATGTGTGTCCACGCATTTCTCCGAAACTATTAATCGGACTGTGACCGTTGTTTTTTATTGGCTTACATTTACTTCAACTTAGGGTACAGTGTAAGTTTAATCAAAATCGGTTTAGTAGTTTTCAAGATATGGACTAATACGTGTAAGCGTTACGGCATGTCTTATTGATACGAGCTACGGGTGTGGTGTCAAAGAAAAAATATCTCAAAACCTTGGTCATGTAAGAAAACCGGCCAAGAGCATGTCGGGCCATGCTCAGTATTATAGGGTTCCTTAAGTAGGTGTTACAAACAAATCAAATCGAATATTAATCATGGCTATTTTAGTTTTTGCAATAGACGGCAGCATTGGCGACTCAGAGAGTGTTGTCAATAGCCGCTAGATGGCGCTATACAGTGGCAAATGCAATAGACGTCACTTGACGGCAGCATTGGCGACTTAGAGAGTGTTGTTAGACGCCGCTAGATGGCGCCAAATTTAAGAATTTTGTCATGTCATAATAACACAAAGTTCAAACTGTGTATTCGGTAAAAAAAATTAAACAAGGCTGAGAAATATTTTTTAATCTCTACGTTAACTATTTGGTCAGATCTATGAATGCTTTTTTAACCGACGAAAAAAAGGAGGAGGTTCTCAATTCGACGCGTATATATATATATATATTTGGAACGTAGTTCCTTATCACGCGTTGTGAAAGGGGGCTAGACGGAAAAAATTCTTACGAAAAGTTGTCACGACACTTTTTTTTTTTTTTATAGTATTGGATGGCGAAACGAGCTAAAGGCCCACCTGATGTTAAGTGGCTACCTTTGCCCATAACAACTGCAATACTGAATCGAAAGGAACTTCGTTCCATCCGGGTGTCCCTTGACACCTCTCAACTTTTTTTTTTTTTTTTCATGTATGACCACGCATAACTTTTTATAGAGTGGTCCGATTTTGATGATTCTTTTTAGGGTTCCATAGTCCTACAAGGAACCCTTATAGTTTCGTCATGTCCGTCCGTCTGTCCGTCTGTCCGTCTGTCCTAATCCTTTACAGCTTAATAACTTCTACAGTTATAAACATAAGTAAATGAATTTTTGTTAAAAAATAGTCTAGATATAGATCTCAATTTTAAAAGAATAAAAAAATCGTGATTACTTATTTTAGGGGTGGCGCCCATACATGTGAAATGGGGATGAAAAATTTTATTTCGCTGCACCCCCTCGTGTGTGGTATCATTGAATAGGCCTACTAAAATGAAGGTAATGTTTCATACATAACATTTTTATCAGGTTTACCATCTGCGACATACAGCCCGCCAAAGTGGCTTGCAATGTGTCCCCCCCCCCTTCCATTTCTAAACTATGCAACATAGAAACTTATAACCTTCCACATTGATAGACCTTTATAAAAACTCTCTTTTAAAATTATTTCGAGTATAATGTGATTATAAATTTTTAAGTTATAGTGAGAAAATTGCAAAATACTTAAGACGTCCTAGTTGAAAGGTCATTGACCTTAGAGAAAAATGGACATGGCAAATAATGCTCCTTTAGTTACTTCCTATTTTAAAAAAATCACATAAAGTTACTTTGTGTTATATTGTAATGACACACATCTTAAATTTAGCTTCTTAAGTTCAGCGCTAGGTGGCGCTGTTTGCAAAATTTAAAATAGCAATGATTAATATTCGATTTGATTCGTTTGTAATTAGGAACCCTATAATACTGAGCATGGCCCGACATGCTCTTGGCCGGTTTTTTAATGGATAGGGTATATCTCGAAGTTGGTCCATTTAAATTTCAAAATCAAAATCCACCCCTAAGGGTAGTAAAACAGGGGATGAGTGTTTGTTCACCCACTGAATTCTTACCTGTTAACCGATTCTGTTGAAACTTGATACACATAAATATAGTTCTAGACACTACGACATAATGGAGACCTGGAGTTAGATTTTAACCACAAAAAAATGAAAAATAAAACTTTTTAACAAAAAATTGAACCGACAAAAACAGAAACTGAAAAGCGAAAAATAACTAATTATGAGTCGGCGCCAAACAACCAATCAACGAAGATCATTAAATTACTTTAAATAAATAATAAAAACAACGTCACATCAAATACAACGTGAAATTTTCAACGATAAACAATAATTTTCCAAAAATACGTTCTCCGCTCGGCCACTTGCAACTTACACGCACTTTGCTTCTTAAAAGTTCGTTTGGCGCCGACTCATAATTAGTTATTTTTCGCTTTTCAGTTTCTGTTTTCGTCGGTTCAATTTTTTGTTATTAAATATTTAACTGAAAGTAGGAAATGATGAATTGATTTGTTTCTACTAAAAACTTGAACATTTTTTATTCTATTAGTCTCAGAAGTTAAAACTTCTTGTACATTTTCGGTTAATATCGCGAAAAGTTGCACAAGATGAGCGTAATGAACAATTCGCTCGTTATCATTAATAGTCATGATATTCATGACATAAGATTCAGATTCAGATTCATTTATTTGTTATAAACATAGGTTACAGTGATGTCAAAAAATATAGAAGTTTCACTATGTTCCGCCTAGGTAGGCATAACATTTTTTAAACAATGTAAGATTATTTTAAAGACTAATATGCACAGTATTGTTAACTTTTTTACATATCTTAATGTCTTTATTCCTTCTATTATAGGTTATATAATCCAATGAAATTAAAATTTAAACAATATATAATGTCAAATATAATCTACATACCCACTTGATGGAAATAAGATAACAATTCATAGATACCTATTTGTCAAACTAGTTTAATAAATAAATCGGATTCAAAGGATTAATCTAAGGATTCAAAGCATGAGAAAACAATATAATCTAATTAACGTCAACAACGAGTAATATCATCTATTATCTATGAATTCTGTTATTGAGTAGTACGCTTTTTCCAACAGAAAGTCAGTAAGCACTCTTTAAAAATCGTTTGTGTTATTTAGCCGTCTCATGCTATTTGGAAGTTTATTAAAAACTTTTGGAGCCATTCCCAAGAAGCTATTTCAATATAATGCAGTTTTGCGGGGTTTGATTCGAATCAAATTTGGATTTCGTTTATTATTAAGGATTTCAAAAATATCAAGGTGTTTTTTAATGAAGAAAGAGCTTTTCCTAATTTTAACTGATGTATGGAAATATTAAATATTGTAGATTACCTAATCCTGCTGTATCGTCATTTCTCTATATAAAGTTATATGCTTGTTTAATGATTATGACAAAATTTGATAAAATTTATAAGCATTTTCAAATTTCAGAGCATTTCGTTGTCTAAATTACCAGAAATACGTTTGATAATTTTATTGTGCCTATTGGACTGATCAGACCTCTTTTAATTCTGATTGGCCTAAATATATCTAACTGCAACAAAACCTTATCTAACTATGCATAATGTAAATGCTTAGTTTGGTAGTTAACGAGAGCGCTGTGCCTATATGATAAAGTGGTAATTTATATGTAACATCGGCAAGTGAGATATGATACCTATTATTCACAGTGTTACGAAGAACATCATTTTTTTGGTGGTCTTTTTAACCGTGATTTTGCGACCGGCCCACGACTTGTTGCGGTATATATATGTATAGGTAAGTTTCTAATTACTTTGTCCTGAATAAAGCGGGGTGCTAATTTTTGTCTACTTGCCATTGGATTGCGTACATGTATCACTTGATTTTGTTCGCAATCTAAAACGGGTTCCCTATCAGCATTACGTCGCGTCATAATAGCTTCGCGATCGGATAATGCAGAGTCATGAATAATTTTATAAACTGTTTCCATTCGACCACGATGTTCTACAATATAGGTTTGAAGATATCGGTCCGTCATGTTTAAATCAATAGGATTTCGAGGATCAAAATGTCCAGAAATGACATCGAATGGTCTACATTTAGTTAAACTGTGGATAGAACTATTATAAGCAATTAGCGCGTACGGTATAAGATTTCGGGCGGGTAATTGTTGATTTGTGGGTGAATTGGCTGTAAGAGTAGATGATGATGAATGTATTGGGCTATTACCTACAGCAGTTAATGTAGAAGTTGTGTCAGAATGATTAATGAACAAGGACAAGGTTTCGTTTTGGTTAATTTGAATACGCGAGAGAGCATCTGCATTAGTGTTGATTTTTCCCTTTTTATGAACAATTGTATAATCGTATTCTGATAACTTCAGCCTCCATCTTGTAAGACGTGAACCCGGTTCCTTAAGATTCATAAGCCAGATTAAAGGTTTGTGGTCCGTTATTATTTTTAATTCTCTGCCGAAAAGATAAGGCCTGAAATATTTTGTGGCCCAGACTATTGCGAGCAGCTCCTTCTCGATCGTGGAGTAATTAATTTCGCTGTCATTTAGAGTTCTTGACGCGTAGGCTATAGGTTTGTCAGAGCCGATTGTACCCTGAGAAAGTATTGCTCCCAAGGCCACGTTTGAGGCGTCTGTGGTTAATATGAGCTCTTTTCTGAAATCTGGATATATTAGAATAGGATAATTTGTAAGGAGAGTTTTACAATGCTCGAAACAGTCTAAATACCCTGGAGTTAAATTAATTTTAGCACCTTTTTTAAGACATGAAGTAAAGGGTTTAGTAATACGTGCGAAATTCGGTATGAAACGTCTGCAATAACCAAGTAGACCCAAAAATGCCTTAATTGGTTTGGGGGTTTTCGGAATCGGATAATTTAAAATGGCTGAAATTTTATCCGGATTTGGCTTCACACCGTCGATGGTAATAATATGACCGAAATAGGGTTTCGTGTTTGAGATATTCTGACTTATCCGTTAGAATTTTTTAATTTGAATTTCTAAGACGTTCAAATATGGCGCGTAAATTGATTATATGTTCCTGCAAGGACGTTGAAAATACCAAAATTTCATCCATATAGGTTTTAGAATTTGGCATTCCGCGAAGTACATTGTCCATCACACGCTGGAATGTAGCTGGAGAATTTTTTAAGCCCATGGGCATTCTTACATACTCAAAATGCCCTTGCTCCACACTAAATGCTGTTTTCGGTATATCGGACGGATTAAGCTGAATTTGCAAAAATCCTGATTTTAAGTCTAGTATCGAAAAGTACAAACATCTGCCTAACTTGTCTAAAATGTCACTAATGTTTGGGATCGGATACTTATCATTGATAGTTTTTGCATTGAGTTCTCGGAAGTCAATGACTAAGCGCCACTTAACCTTACCAGATGCGTCACTTTTCTTAGGAACTATCCATATTGGAGCGTTCCAAGGCGATGAGGATGGTTGTATAATGCCTTGTTGTAACATGGATTTTATTTGACTTTGTACTTCCTTCCTATGTATATACGGGTATCTATAGCTTTTGCTGTAAACCGGACTATCGTCGGTGGTTCTTATATGATGTTTGATTTCATTGGTAAAGGTCAGTGGTTCATCATCAAGGTAAAATACGTCGGCATATTCTTTGCAAAGATTAGTTAAATTGACTGTCTCTTCTGCGTTTAAATGTTCTATGCGCAAATGCGATAAGACTTCTCGTGTTTGAGCGTCGGTACTAAAGGTATCGGTGTCAGTTACGCGAGTTACTGGTATTGTATGTTCATTAAAAATTTGTGCAGAAATAGGTTTTGATGTAAAAATTACAATATCATTATCCGATGGGTTTGAAATTTGTACAATAGTATGATTATTTCCGGCGGATGATAAGCTTTCACTGATGAAACAACCGGAAATAGATTGTTCTTCGACATAAATATCTCCGTGCGCAATGTCAGTGGGCACCCTGATTAATTGAGTAGTTTGGGCAGGTATGGTAATTTGATAAGAGTTTAAGCATTCAGGAGTAGGAGTATATAAAATCATAGGAATTTTTGCTATTTTAGTCTCTAACGTATGCGTAGAAAGATCGATTTTTGCGTTCCATTTTTTTTACTGTTCGCAACCTATTAAGCCATCAAAGAAATTATGAAATTTATAAAGGAATAATTTTATCGGAATACGGTCATTAAATTCATCGAAACAAGGTACAGTTAGTGAGTAATAGTTTTGCGTAGTCACGTGCGTATAGGGACTAAGAATGGTTCATAGTCAAGTGGGATATGGGAGTAAAAATTTTCGTAAGCTTCCAGGCTAATAAAAGATTCATTTGCTCCTGTGTCAATTAAAAGTTTTATTGGGGGATTATTTATTTGAATATAGGGTAACTGACGTTTACTATGGAAATTTATTTCTATCCGGGGGCATTTTTCTCCATGGCTAGGCAAAAATTTGATTCTTGAGAACCATCGTCAAAATTCTGATTTTCAAGGTCAAGGTCAGTCAAAAATTATTAGGGTAGTCTGTAGGTCTACTCGCGTTTTACGAATGACAAACGAAGTACGAACTTTCGTTCCGACTGATACTTACATAATAAAGATAGGCACATAAAAAAGGCACAATTCAGATAGACTACGGTTCATAGTCGTATACAATTTACCGGAGATGAGAAAAATAAACGTCAAAACACGATCATCGCATGCGATAAGGGAACGATGGTTGACCGGAGTAGCAAACTGTGCGATGAATCGTACGATTTATCGAATATCGTCGAACGGGAGTAGACCCCCTGTATCGGTGACCTCCGCGTTCTCGGCATTACAAGAATAGTCACAATAATTCTCGTTTAAAAATTCACTGTAGTTTGTTTCTCTAATCTGTGTCAAATTATTCGGTGCAAAATTACGGTTACTATTGTAGTTAATAGGTGGGATAGTACGCGCGACTGGATGACTAATACCGCTCATAGGTTTTGGGTTATTATTTCGAGGTGCTTGATGAGGAATCCGGAATCCGGTTGAAATATTAGCGGGAGGAGCTCTGAACATTTGTTGAGCCCTTGTAGGTCTCGGATAGGGTTGTCTGTACTGCTCTACTGGTACAGGCTGTGTATGAAATTGTGGTGAATATTGAGATCCGGAAGGTCGAATTTGGGGTCTCGAGAATGCCTGGAATGTTGGATTATGATTTGCTGGCGTATACGAACGAGAATTTTGCTGTGAGCGAGAAGTTTTAGGTGCACCATCGTAAAAATTATGGAAACTTTTCTTTGGAGGTAAAAATCTATTTATTTTCTGCAAATATAGTACATTTAATTCCTCTTGAGCGAATTCCAGGGCACTTTCAAGAGTAGTGGGTCTCATACACCTTATTCTAGAACCCAGTGGTTCCTCTAAACCTCTCAAAAATGTCTGTAAAGCCAAATTTTTGTAAAGAGTTCGTTTTGCTTCTACAGTAGTTTTTATAGATTCGTGCAATTCGACGTAAGTTATAATCGTGCATAATAAATGCTGAACTTTTTCGTAATAAAGTTGTATAGTATCAGTGCCCTGAACTAAAAGAGAAAGATCAGTATACAACGAAGATTCGTCTCTGTGATCAGAAAAGCTATTGATTAAGGTGGTTCTTATACCATGCCAGTCACTAGGAATTCCGTTAGTTGCTAAAGTACGTGCAGCAGTACCAGTAATCTTGTTTAAAATTCCATTTATTAAAGATAAATTCGAAATCTGACGTCCTGGTTCTGGACTGATATAAGTGAGCACTAACTGGTCACATAAGTTCAAAAATCTAGTCAAAACGTTGGGATTTCCGTTAAATTCTGGAAATAAAGTGATTTATAAATCTTAATCGATAAATCTATCTGAGTCATATCAGGCGTAGAACTAGTACCACTTGATTCCGTCATGGTTTCTAAACTTTGTCTGGTCGGGTACTTTGTCTGAAGGATATGGTCTGAAGTGTGGAGTGAGGCAGGGAGGTTTAACCTCCCCGGCGCTTTTTAGCCTATATGTGAATCAGTTGATTGAGGAGCTCAACAGCACTGGTGTCGGATGCTCTATAGATGGAAATATTATAAATAGTATCAGTTATGCAGATGACATGGTGCTGTTGAGTCCCTCGATTGATGCACTTCGTAGGCTGCTGGAAGTATGTGAGAGGTACGCCATGTCCCACGGTCTCCTTTACAATGTTAGGAAGAGTGAGGTTATGGTGTTTCGGGCGGGTACGAAAAAGCCAGCCGGGACTGTTCCCCCGGTATTCCTTTACGGTGTACCACTAAATAGGGTGTCACAGTTTAAGTATCTTGGTCATATAGTGAAGGAAGACTTAGATGATGATTGTGACATAGAAAGGGAGCGGAGAGCGTTGTCAGTCCGATGTAATATGCTGGCCCGCAGGTTTGCACGTTGTACTAAAGAAGTGAAAATCACTCTTTTCAAGGCATATTGCCAGACATTTTACACGTGCAGCCTGTGGGTTAGACATACGCAGAGGGCTTACAACGTTCTCCGTGTCCAGTATAATAACGCTTTTAGAATGCTGTTGGGGTTTCCGCGTTTCTGTAGTGCGTCGGGCATGTTTGCTGAAGCGAGAACGGATAGTTTTAATGCCATTATGTGGAAGCGAACGGCATCGCTGACGCGCAGGATTCGGGAGAGCACCAACAGTATTCTAAAAGTTATTGTGGACAAGCCAGACTGTCCATTCCTGGATTACTGGACCCGTATGCACAACTGCGGGTTGAGTACAGCTGTTAATGGACAGAGGTATATGAATTGATTTATTATTATGATTTGTAAATATATTTGGTATGTAATGGATAGAATGTTACTAACATAGTCTATAAGCGATTTTCACTAACACATGGATTTTTGTGATCTGATTTTAATAAATAATAATAAATAATAATAATAATAAACTATTTTCTAAGCTAAGATAGGCGTCACTTCGCGCGATGCGGAGCTGAAATCGCCTGTTAGGACTAAGGTCCCTATTACTACGTGGATGAAAAATCTTGAAAAATTATAGTATACTTCGTTATAATATAGCATCCGATTAAAAGAATTTATGTACTTACATAAATATCATTGCTGCGAGCGTCGTTCTATCGATTTTTTGATATCCCTATGTCCGTAGCAACAGCTTCCTCGACAGGCCTTCGTAGGTCCTTCGTCCAGACGGTCGACGTGGCGATGTCCTGATTTTTAGGTCAAGCACTACGACTCCAGAAGTCTACGAGTTCCGACTGCGCCAGATATGTGTGAGGGGAAGTGTGGGGAAACTCTTCAAGGAATAATCCTTTTTCGGTTTAAAGATTTAATAATTTCAATTTACAAATTGTGTAAAGAATTTTAATTTAATGCAAATGAATATAGATAATTATAATCCCATCAAAAACATGAAATGTACAAAAATGCCAAATCTCGCAACGCAATCCTTCCACCGTAAAAAGTTGTGAGATCTCATGTAAAGCCAACGAGCATATAGCCCCATAGACGCCAAATGATGAATATAATGCTTACAATAAACTCTACCACTAGCTGAGGCGGGGTACTGCAATCCGATTGGCCCAACCAAGGCGACTATTGGCTAATCACTAACGCGGCAGTTTTGACAGCTTTTTCGAAATTTCACTATTGTAGGTCGCCACTATTCGCCACTTGAAATCGTCAAATCAGATTCGACCACTTGCATGAGCTGTCAAAGCTGCCGCGTCAGTGATTAGCCAATAGTCGCCTTGGTAGGGCCAATCGGATTGCAGTACCCCGCCTCAGCTAGTGGTAGAGTTTATTGTAAGCATTATATTCATCATTTGGCGTCTATGGGGCTATATGCTCGTTGGCTTTACATGAGATCTCACAACTTTTTACGGTGGAAGGATTGCGTTGCGAGATTTGGCATTTTTGTACATTTCATGTTTTTGATGGGATCGCATTTCTTTTTGTAGGTGGTACTCCTTTTTTTCTTGTCGGGTAATATTTTTGCACATCAGCTAAGCCCACTCCCTATCTCTTTTAGTTTTTCTCAGAGTCTTTGATGTAACAAATTTTTGATGAGTCTGGACGGTAACTGCTTCTAAGTCGATTACATTCAGCTATTGCAGACTCCTGAGCTTTGAAACTACCGAATTAAATCTTAATAAGATGTAATCCGCCTAAACTTGTCACTCTCGAAAGTGCCACGTACGCGTCACCGCATGTGAACACTGAAGAACCGATGTCCATCAGTGCACTGGTTCCCATACATAGAAAATGACAAAGAATGGAACAAACACGAACCATCTCCAGGTATAGGGACTACTCGGTGTGGTCGAGGATCGTCATTCTTCTTCTATCGTGTTGACATGAGCTTCATAATGATAATAGCTCATGCCGTGGGGAAAATATTAGCCAGTCAGCAGGTTGGTAGCGGGGCTGACTGCCCAGGGTGCGCTGGACGATCAATTAAATATCGTCACTCGTGGAGGCTCTTTTAATTCAATATACGTACAATATCAGGTTTCATAGCAATATTCATTATTACGGTAAATGGTTTATAATCAAAGATCAAAGATAATAAGAAGTTACCCTTCAAAAATTTGACAAGTTGCATGTGACAGCTATCAAATGAAAATAATATGTGTAGGAATGGGAAACATAAAACCGATTGCTTTAAAAACCGATTCCCGCGTAATATCGAATTATTATACTTGGTATTTGTAATCGTTTATTGTAATTACGATTAAATTAACATTTTTTTATGTTTTCGCGATCACTACAAATTATAATTCAACGACCCCTTTTTAGGAAAACAACGACTACAATTTCAGCGTGTATATATAACGTGTTATTTAAATAACTGAAAACCTCTTAAGGGGTCATTGTACTCATCAGTATGAGTAACTTTTACTATGGGACCAACTCTGTAATCGCGAAAAAAATATTAGCTGATTCCAATATTTGTGTACACATAAATCGACAAAATGTAAGGATCAGCTGATATTTTTTTCACGATTTCAGAGTTGATCCTATAGTAAAAGTTGTTCAAATTGATGAGTACAATGACCCCTTAAGAGGTTTTCAGTTGTTTCAATAACACGTTGTATACACGCTGAAATTTGAGTCGCTTGATTCCCGAAAAGGGGTCATTGTACTCATCATTATAAACGCATTTTTCTATGGGATCAACCCTGAATTAGCGAAAATAAAATCAGGCGGTCCCTACATTTTATTGATTTAAGAGAACACAAATGTAGGGACCAACAGATTTTTTTTCGCGATTTCAGGATTGGTCCCATAGTAAACGTTGTTCATAATGATGAGTATAATGACCCACTTTCGAGAATTAAGCAACTCAAATTTCAGGATGTATAATTATAGATGCTATTTTTTATGTTCACCTACAGCATGTCTTGTTGTGGCAACAAATAATTTTTCATTCTTTCTTTCTATATGCTGAAGCGTTTTAAAAATAAATTATGTATTTATTTTTTATTCATGTAATATTTTGTAAAAGTTTCGATTTTTCGGAACATAATCGATAATGCTCAGTCTCGAAGCGGTTCAAAATGGTCACAACACTACGGCAACGAACCCATGGACACAACATTGTAATGACGTCCTCTCGAAATATTAAGCAACGATTAATTCGTGTTTTTGGGTGCATTTTTCCAATAAAAGGTGAAACTGGGTGCTTATGAATAATAATTATTTTTATAGTGAATGTTAAACATACTTATTATTTGGCATTAATAATTTGTGTTTTTCATTTCCTGTGTCGACGTTCGTACAAAGTTTCCAAAATAGAATACGCTAGTAACCTGTCAGTTGAGGCGGGAGGCAGCGGCGGACTTAGGAGTGTGTCAAAGTTACAAATTTATGGATGCAGCTGGAATTAATATTTTTGCGAAGACTTTGTATGGATATCTTAAATTACCAACCGCAAATAACGTTTTCATAGTTTTTTTGGTGCATTTTACACTTAACACTAACCACATACAAAATTTCAAGTGTGTAGGTCTACTAGAAGTACTTTAGAATTTTGATGATCGGTGAGTGTGTCAGTGACAAAACAAGGGAATTTTGACTTGATATAATTCGTAATAAATTATAGGTACAAACTTCTTATTTGGGGATAGAGGTAGATTTAGTAAGTACTCTTTGTAACCGAAATTTCAGACTTCTAGCTTTACCCACAACGAAGATACAGAGGGCTTAAAAGTACCGCGAGTGGCTTCGAGAAAAGGATGGTACGGCCGTGCCCGTCTTTGCTCGACTTGGCGGGGGAACTACCGTGCCCCCAGATGTATGTCCGTTCCCACCGATGTTAGGTTAGATAAAACTTTTTAACAAAAAATTGAACCGACGAAAACAGAAACTGAAAAGCGAAAAATAACTAATTATGAGTCGGCGCCAAACGAACTTTTAACAAGCAAAGTGCGTGCAAGTTGCAAGTGGCCGAGCGGAGAACGCATTTTTGGAAAGTTATTGTTTATCGTTGAAAATTGCACGTTGTATTTGATGTGACGTTGTTTTTACTATTTATTTAAAGTAATTTAATGATCTTCGTTGATTGGTTGTTTGGCGCCGACTCATAATTAGTTATTTTTCGCTTTTCAGTTTCTGTTTTCGTCGGTTCAATTTTTTGTTAAAAAGTTTTATTTTTCATTTTTTTGTGGTTTTAATCTAACTCCAGGTCTCCATTATGTCTAGAACAATATTTATGTGTGTCAATTTTCAACAGAATCGGTTAACAGGTAAGAATTCAGTGGGTGAACAAACACTCATCCCCTGTTTTACTACCCTTAGGGGTGGATTTTGATTTTGAAATTTAAATGGGACCAACTTCGAGATATACCCTATTCATTAAAAAAAGAATCATCAAAATCGGACCACTCTGTAAAAAGTTATGCGTGGTCATACATAAAAAAAAAAAATATATATATATTTATATACGCGTCGAATTGAGAACCTCCTCCTTTTTTTCGTCGGTTAAAAAGGCGCCGACAATGCTAGGTGACGTTGGAAGCGCGGTGTTGAAATACGATCGGTCACGTTTGTCGGCATGGTGTGCTGAGCTTGCTGGTTCACCTCGTAACAAACTGCAAAATATTAATATTATGATAATCTATTAGGACTTCCAAACAAATATACAAAATTTTATAGGTGTATGTATGTATGTTGTCATATTCATATTATTTATTTGCATTCCACAATGTAAATTAGGTGGTAAACATAATGGCTTAATAGCTTGTCACAATTATGGACCCTGTAGAGCACAGCTAAATTCAATAGCAAGCCAAGTCGAGCAAACACGGGCAGGGCCGTACCACAGAATATCTAATAGTACTAACGTACAGAACGGCCACTCACCGCCCCCCGCCAATTTAAGTTCCGCACCCGCGCCCTGCATGTGCCCGCAGTTTGGCGGCAAGTTGGACTGCAATATTCAATGGATGTCAATCGCCAGTCGAGTGCGTCACGCAATATATTTTTTGGTGTTTGTAGTTGTATTTTAATTGAAAATGGTAGTGTATTGTGCTTTACACAGATGTGTGTCTACAGCTAGACAAGGAAATAGAAGATTTTTTCGATTTCCGAAGGATGAAATAAGGTAAGCCACAAAAAAACCTTTATAGGTAGAAAAGAAAAGAAAGAAAGAAAATATTTATTTCAGTCTCGGTACAGGCGAGAGAAAAAAAAAAAATCTAAAAATAGTGTATTAACAATAAACTTAAAATTTATATGCCTGTATGAGACTAAAAAAGGCCCCCATCTCAGCATATGCTACAACACCGAAATGTTGCAGCGCTGGTTTTCGGATGGGTCCCGATAGTGAGGCCACGGGTAAAAACGAGCTAATAAATATAAATACAGTAAACCTAAATTATGTATTATTGTATTAGAGACAAATGTGACAATTAGTTAGGCAATGCTTTAGAAAAATAAAATAAACATCATTTAACGTGTGCCAGGTGTGTCTCCACCTTTAGATCCGCATCATTTGTCCATGACATGACAAACGAAGGGACGCCACGCCAATGCGCAAAAGGCAGGGTTCTAAGACAGGCATCTTACATTTTTAATATGTCAGAGCAAAGAGTAAACATAGGTGATTTAACCAAAGACATTTCTAACTTTATATACACGGATTTAACTATGAGTAAACAAGTTTTAACAAAATAATAAAAAACAACAATAACATTTTATAACAAATACAGCACAAAGTTCATACTAGCTAGCTACTAATATAGTAATATGTGGTTCATACGTGCAGTGTTTTAGAGTGTATCATATAATAAATAAACATTAATAGATTTCTTCATTCGTCTGACTGGAAAGATCAATGGCGTAGTAATATTGATGTTGATAAATACAAAGAACTACAGATCAGCGAGCATTTAATTTTACAATTAAACGATTTTTTTGTACTTTGCCAGATATGAAAAAAAGGAAAAAATAATTTGCTTGTAATGCTTGAAAGCAGATTCCTTATTCGAGTACCTATTTATTGTATTTTATTAAAGGTAGGTATCTACTTACCGCGAGAGTTTAATTTTACAACTATAGTGAGAGATTGTTTACTGTAAAATTACGTACGTATGATAAGAGAGGGGAATGAATTATTATAAATTGTAATGCTTGCAAAACAAAACTTTTTTTGAGATTCCGTATTTTGTATGTCATACGGTTCAATAACCGCCAAATTAAATCATTTAGGCGTAAATTTTTCAGTGTGTCCAATATATAATTTATTTAATAATTTATTAGGTTTTCGCGATCACTACACATAACAATAAAATAAATTTTACTGGATTACATCGTCAGATACAACCGATGCAATTTACGCGATGTAATCCGGTTAACCTTGTTTTATTATAATGTATAATTTCTATTGCAATAATAATATAATACATTTTTTTGATTAATTAACTGTTTATTTTATTTTCCAATATATATAATGATTGCTAGTATTTTAATAAGCTTCAGTAATGTGATTCAGTAGTACGAGCTCTTTAAGTAACAATTTACAATAAATAAAACTATCAATTTACTGCAGCTAATTAAAAATACTAAATTATTTTCTTCGCCGACCGTACAAACTCACTGCGTTAGTGCGCAAGAATAACTTTCGCTACACAAGCTAACGCCATCTCTGAGAACTACTGAGAAGCGTTTGGAACGCTGTCGGCATTTTGAGCGGCAAGCAACCCTATTCATTCACGTGTGTGCGTGTTTGTATAAGACGTAAGTTTGCATATGTAAGCGGTGCTAGCATTCATTTTGTATCGAGTGGCCGGGGTGTGGCCGTACCATCCTTTTCTCGAAGCAACTCGCGGTACTTTTAAGCCCTCTGTATCTTCGTTATGGGTAAAGCTAGAAGTCTGAAATTTCGGTTATCAAGAGTACGTACTAAACCTACTTCTACTCTGAAATAACAAGTTTCTACTTATAATATATTACGAATACACTCACCGATCATCATAATTCTAAGGTACTTCTAGCAGACCTACACACTTGAAATTTTGCATGTGGTTAGTATTAAGTGTACAATGCACCAAAAAACTATAAAAACGTTATTTGCGGTTGGTAATTTAAGATATCCATACAAAGTCTTCGCAAAAATGTTAATTCCAGCTGCATCCATAAATTTGTATTGACTGACACACTCGCAAGTCCACCGCTGCCTCCCGCCTCAACTGACAGGTTACTAGCGTAATCTATTTTGGAAACTTTGTACGAACGTGGACACAAGAAATGAAAAACATAAACTATTTGTGATGTTTGCCTAAATAATACTAATATGAAATATCAATACTGATTGTATTTACTTGATTATCTATCTGTAATGTGAATACTATAAATGGTTGTTGTATTGACTCTTAATAAATATATGCATAGTAACTGGTGGGGATGGCACCCCGCTCTCACTGTTTCACATATCGTGTGGAGCGGACGTTGAGTCCATCACTCCACCAAATGCTGTGTACCACTAAATACCGAATTATTGTGTTCTTGTTTTATCCCGAATACCACAAATGGCGACGAGGATAAATTTCGTGAGTACCTAAACGGTGTAAGTTATAAATATTGCGTGCATGTCGGATATCAATAGGCTGACTACCAGAAAATAACAGAACTTAAATACTCAAATAACTGATTACAAGATTTAAATTAACATATGTTAAAAAAAAAAAGAAAAAAAAACATTCGTACGTTACGTATAACAAAATATTTCTTAACAATAAAAACTTTTTAACAAAAAATAAAACCGACTTCAAAAACCTTAACTGAAAAATAAAAAAATTATCATTGTATGTATTTTAAAATCTTAACATAAACCAAAATTTTGAAGGCGGCGCGTGATTGACCCTTTGCGTCATGTAAATATAATGTATAGTCGAGCGCATATCTATAGTAAAAAACAGTTTATGTGAACGTACATGAAAATCACGCGCCGCCTTCAAAATCTTGGTTTATGTTAAGATTTTAAAATACATACAATGATTATTTTTTACTTTTTAGTTAAGGTTTTTGAAGTCGGTTTTATTTTTTGTTAAATAGTTTTTATTTCATACTTTTTAGTAGATAATTGCGAGGGTTGATTCATAAATGTTTATATAACCAATATGATTTTTTTTTTGTTTTATTAACCTTTGTTATCCCACTGCTGGGCAAAGCCTCGCTCATGTTCTTCCAAACATCCAATCACTATCGTGAAAAAAAAACACGCATATCGGCCAATAATTCTCAGTAAAACGAACCAATGAGCAGATCATCTAGATACGCGAAGCTAAAATAAACTGATTTATTGAAGCTGGTTAAAAAACTGCTCAACCTAAGTCAATAAAATTTATATGGGACCACAGCGCGGGCTTCCTCTACCAAATAAAATAACAACCACGTAAATCGGCCCACAAATCTCGGAGTAATCGGTGTACATATATAAAAACCTGCCGAATACATAACCTCCTCCTTTTTTGAAGTCGGTTAAAAAGAAAGAGGATAAGTAGACTTAGGTTTATTTAAATATACTATTATAAGCTTTTATTAAGCTTGCTTCGTAGTTGTCTGTCTACTATAAATCTTGTATGTCAATTTTAAGCAGTTTCTGTTATACAAAACCGGCCAAGAGCATGTCGGGCCATGCTCAGTATTATAGGGTTCCTTAAGTAGGTGTTACAAACAAATCAAATCGAATATTAATCACGGCTATTTTAGTTTTTGCAATAGACGGCAGCATTGGCGACTCGGAGAGTGATGTCAGTAGCCGCTAGATGGCGCTATACAGTGCCAAATGTAATAGACGGCACTTGACGGCAGCATTGGCGACCCAGAGAGTGTTGTTTGACGCCGCTAGATGGCGCCAAATTTAAGAAGTGTGTTGTCAACATAACACAAAGTTACTTTTTGTGATTTTTTCAAATAGAAAGTAGCTAAAGGAGCATTATTTGCTATGATCATTTTTCTCTAAGGTCAATGACCTTTGAACTAGGAGGTTTTAAGTATTTTTCAGTTTTCTCTCTATAACTCAAAAATTCATAATCACAATATACTCAAAATAATTTTAAAAGAGAGTTTTTAGAATGGTCTATCAATGTGGAAGATTATAAGTTTCTACGTTTCATAGTTTAGAAATGGCAGGGGGGGGCACATTGCAAGCCACTTTGGCAGGCTATATTTCGCAGATGGTACATCTGATAAAAAAGTGATGTATGAAACATTACCTTCATTTTAGTAGACCTATTCAATGATACCCCACAAGAGGGGTTGCAGCGAAAAAAATTTTTATCCCCATTTCACATGTTTGGGCGCCACCCCTAAAAAACGTTACCAAGATTTTTTTATGCTTAAAAAATTGAGATCTATATCTAAACAATTTTTTGACAAAATTTCGTTTACTTATGTTTATAACTGTAGAAGTTATTAAGCTGTAAAGGATTAGGACAGACGGACAGACGGACAGACGGATAGACGGACAGACGGACAGACGGACAGACGGACAGACGGACGGACATGACGAAACTATAAGGGTTCCTTGTAGGACTACGGAACCCTAAAAAGGGTGAAATTTTGCATACCCATGTAGCTTGATAATAATAAAAATATGGAATTGAAAAGTTTATATAAAGGAAAAATCAGATTTTAATTATTTACTTTTTCCCTAACTATGTAGGTAGTTAGAAAATTGTTGCGAAGTGTAGCGTACGTTTTATAAAAGTTTTGAGTTGTTTATTAAGAACTAAAATATTATTGGATTATTAATTAACAGTCAGTCGAATATCCACAGCTACTTAAAAGACGAGTCTTCCAGTGTTCTCACGCCGTAGTTAAAACCACGTTTGCACAACACATGCAAGAGTTTATGCTTAGCTTTCTATATAATAAAGTGGTAAAAATATGTGACATCAAAATTTGTAAAGTAAAGGAAGTTAAAAGTGTTGTTCAAAAATGGCTTTTAACTAAGTCATACCTTGAATCAGAGTTTTTTATTAGGATAATTTCATAATCGTATCATATCTATACTCACTTAAACTTTCACACTCTCACTAAACACTTTCACACTCACACTCTCAGCACTTTCACGCACTCCCAGTACACTCTTTCATACGCACCCAAACATTCAAATTCGACACATTCGCACAACTTCAGCATTTTTATTTACTATCCTTTTTTAGGGTTCCGAAGTCCTACAAGGAACCCTTATAGTTTCGTCATGTCCGTCCGTCTGTCCGTCTGTCCTAATCCTTTACAGCTTAATAACTTCTACAGTTATAAACATAAGTAAATGATTTTTTTTTTTAAAATAGTCTGCATATAGATCTCAATTTTAAAAGAATAAAAAAATAGTTTTTACGTTCTTTAGGGGTGGCGCCCATACATGTGATATTGTGTGTGTGGTGTTAGTACAAACTAACAAAAAGTGCCTAAAATATGCTTTTCTAATGTTATTATGCATTGGATTTGCAAACGTGTACAAACGATGGCACAAATAGTCAGTCGAGATTTTAACCAATGTTTACTGGCGACAAGATATTGTGTGTGTTAGTACAAGCTTACAAAAAGTGCCTACAATATGCTCTTCTAATGTTATTGTGCCATTAGATTAGCAAACATGTAAGATAAAAAGATGCATCAACTGTGGAAAAACTAAGATATTATATTTATTCACAAATAAAAACAAACAGTGTCTTCTTTCTCAAAGATAAAGCAACGTGGTTTGAGTTGAAGTTCTGTTTTCCCTATATAAATTCTTGAATTTCGTAATGTTTCCCTTCACAGATTGACACCATAAATTATATTTCTATGCTGGTACCAGTGACTGTAAGGGCAAGCAAAGTATCGTGGGACTAGATGGGAAAAGTGGAAGTAAGGGTTAGAAATCTATTTACAAGCTATACACATTAGTGAACCGGCTATGAAACAGGCCGCTATCGGTCGATTGTGCACGTAGTAGAAATATATTTGAAAGATACATTCATATTAAGGCTCATGAAACAGGAGCCATGAGAAAAGTTCAAGGCTTTCTAATAAAATTACGTCACCAAAGCAAAATGTAGATTTTCTCATGTCAATGAATGTTTAATTTAGTAAATTATAGTTGATGAAATGATTACTAAAGCCAGTGCGCAGTCGAAATGCAATTTTGTGATTTCCAAGATAAACAAAATCGTAACGTGATAAAATGATAATTATGCGCGATTCATCAAATTCGAGCTTAAAGCAATGCTTTAATAAAATAAAATACCAAGTTAGTGGTGTGGAGTTAGACATACCTAGAGCAAATATGATAAAATGTGGTATTATTCGTGAAATTCCTGGAATTTACTAAAGCCAAAAAGGACAAAAAAAAGAAAAAAAAAAAAAAAACGCTTTCATGGCTTATGATGATACTTGTTAGGTTCTTTTGGGGCTCAGTTGTGTTGACTTGTTGTAACACAAAGTGAGTTGAGATTTATCGCCGCAATAGCGGCGGTAAGGCCCGTCATGGAGGAGTGGCTGGAGAGGGGCTATGGCGCCACCTACCGGCTGACGCAGATACTCTCGGGGCACGGTTGCTTCGGGAAGTATCTGTGTCGCATAGGCCGGGAGCTGACTTCCGAGTGTCATCACTGCGGGAGCTGCCTTGAGGACACGGCGCAACACACACTGGCGGAATGCCAGCTTGGGCCACGCAGCGCCGTGACCTTATCACTGCAGTAGGCGGCAGCGATCTCTCGCTTCCGGCCGTTGTTTTGGCTATGGTCGGGAGCGAGAACGCTTGGGAGGGCGTCGTCTCCTTTTGCGAAGAGGTGATGCTCGCTAAGGAGGCGGCGGAGAGGGTTCGAGAGGCAACGACCTCTCTCCCTACCCGCAGGAGACGGACCGGGCGTCGCAGGAGGGCGTACGCCGACCTCCAGCCACCCTAGGAGTGGGCCTGCGGGCGGCGGACTCGGGGTAGCCCGCCGCCCGATCAGTCAAGGCCCGTGACGGTGGCGCGTCGTGTTCCACGCGCGCCAGTCAAGAGAAGGGTGTAGCCGATGATGCCGCACGGGGAGAAGGGGCTCGCCTACTAGTGGCGAGCCGGGACCTGCCGGGGATGGTTGGACGACTATAAGTTTCCCACGCCCCCAGCCAATGGTTGGAAGAGGAACACCGTGGTGGTTTTAGTCGGTGAGAGTCCGACACTGGCTCCGCCATCCCCGGGCGGAGTGCGTCCATGAGGATTTCCCCACGTAAAAAAAAAAAAAGAAAGTGAGTTGAGGAATTTATTAGACAGAAAATGGCGCATGGTACTGTCAATTCTTGAAGTGGGTTTATCCGATGTAAATGCCGTAGTGACAACAAATTTACAAAATAATCATAATATTATGCTAGGCATTGCAACATCATTATTGGAGAGCACCGTTAAACTAAAATATGAATGAAATTGTTATGTTTCATTATTTTCAGCAACTATCCTTTCAAATTAAATTACTCTAATTTCCAGTATGACCCCTAATCTACTTCTACTACTATTATATAATTGTTAAATGTCAGTTGTCTCTTTGTTTGCTTGTTTGTTTGTTTGTTTGTTCCAGCATCACTATAAAACTACTAGACCGATTTTGTTGAAAGGGTTTGTGACTAAAAACTTATGATTTGACTTAAAAACTGGTATGTATTTTACCTCGCTACGATGACGGGAACCGGTGATTTTTAATTATATTTTTCTACAACATTTTGCATACATCAAGGTGAATAAGGCGCTCATATCCAGCTGTCATTCACACGCATGCGCTCTGGCGCGCACCTCCATAGAGAAAATACGGCTGCTAAAGAAATTGCATTAAAAACGTTTTGGTCGGGCCGAATTTTATAGAGTAGAAAAAAAAATCCTGTCGTATGTGGGTGGTGCCATCTTGGAAATGCAGTCTTTTGAGCCAACCGAAAATCAGAATTTTTAACCGACTTCAAAAAAAGGAGGAGGTTATGTATTCCGCGGGTTTTTTTTTTTTTTTTTTTTTTTTTTTTTTTTTTTTTTTTTTTTTTTTCATGTATGTACACCGATTACTCCGAGATTTCTGGGCCGATTTGCGTGGTTGTTTTTTTATTTGGTAGAGGAAGTCCGCGCGGTGGTCCCATATAAATTTTATTGACTTAGGTCGAGTAGTTTTTTAACCAGCTTCAATAAATCAGTTTAATTTAGCTTTGCTTACCTAGATGATCTACTAATAGTTTCGTTTGTCTGTGAATTATCAACTAAAAAGTATGAAATAAAAACTTTTTAACAAAAAATAAAACCGACTTCAAAAACCTTAACTAAAAAGTAAAAAATAATCCTCGTATGTATTTCAAAATATTAACATAAACCAAAATTTTGAAGGCGGCGCGTGTTTTTCATGTATGTTCGCATAAACTGTTTTTTACTATAGATAAGCGCTCGACAGTACATTATATTTACATGACGCAAAGGGACAGTCACGCGCCGCCTTCAAAATTTTGGTTTATGTTAATATTTTGAAATACATACGAGGATTATTTTTTACTTTTTAGTTAAGTTTTTTGAAGTCGGTTTTATTTTTTGTTAAAAAGTTTTTTCGACTTACAGACAAGGACCCGAAGCTACCTCTAAATTGCGATTTCTCTATTTTTTTGTATGAAAAGCAATAAAATTTAGAAGTAACTAAACGTTGTTATATTGTATCCATCTTAATATACGAATAAGCATAAAGTTATCTTGGTGTAACTAAAAAAATACTATTTTCAGTCTACAATTTTTAATTACCTTCTTCTTCAAGTATGTTATCTTATCTTCTTAATCTTAAATATTATAAAATTGTAAACGTCTGTTTGTTTGTTTGTTCCAGCATCACGCTAAAACTGCTGGACCTATTTTGATGATTTTTTTTTGTTCGAAAGCTGATGATCTGACTTAAAAACTTGTATGGGTTTTTAGAAAGAAAGAAAGAAAGAAAAAAAGAAAAAAAAAATCGTGGTTTGCGTACTCACCCGACAGATCGAAGCTTCTATGCATTTGCACGAGCGGATAGTAATGTACGATGGAGTGGAGTGGAGTGGAGTGGACAGGGGATGGGACTGGGGATGGGACTGGGGACGGGACAGGGGACGGGACTGGGGACTGGACAGTGGACGGGACAGGGGACGGGAAATGGGACGGGACATGAGACGGGACATGGGACAGGACAGTGGGACGGCACATGGGACTGGACATAGGATGGGACATGGGACAGGACATGGGACATGGGACGGGACGATAGTGATTTAGTGATATAGTGAGACAGTGGGACAGTGGGCCTTGGGACAGTGGGAAAGTAGGACAGTGGCAGCGGGACGGTGCGACGGTGGGACAGTGGGGCAGTGGGACAGTGGGGCAGTGGGGCAGTGGGGTAGTGGGGCAGCGGGGCACCGGGGCAGTGGGTCAGTGGGATAGTGGGGCAATGGGGTAGCGGGGCAGTGGGGTTGTGGGGCAGCGGGGCAGCGAGGCAGCGGGACAGTGGGGCAGCGGGGCAGCGGGGCAGCGAGGCAGCGGGGCAGCGGGGCCGCGTGCCAGCGGGGCAGCGGGGCCGTGGGGTACCAGGGCAGCGGGGCAGTGGCGCATTGGGATAGTGGGGCAGCGGGGCAGTGGGTTAGTGGGGCAGCGGGGGCGGGGCAGCGGGGCAGCGAGGCAATGGGGCAGTGGGGCAGCGTGCCAGCGGAGCAGCGGGGCAGTGGGGTACCGGGGCAGTGGGGCTGTGGGGCACTGGGATAGTGGGTCAGCGGGGCAGCGGGGTGGCAGCGGGGGCGGGGCAGCGAGGCAGTGGGGCAGTGGGGTACCGGGCAGTGGGGCAGTGAGGCTGTGGGATAGAGGGGCAGCGGGTCATTGGGGTAGCGGGGCAGTGGGGCAGCAGGGCAGCTGGGCAGCGGGGCAGTGATGCAGCGGGGCAGTGGGGCAGCGGGGCAGTGGGGTAGCAGGGCAGCGGTGCAGTAGGGGAGTGGGGCAGCGGGGCAGGCAGTGGGATAGTGGGGTAGTGGGTTAGCGGGGCAGCGGAGCTGTGTGTTACCGGGGCAGTGGGGCAGTGGTATAGTGGGGCAGCGGGGCAATGGGGCAGCGGGGCAGTGGGGCAGTGGTGCAGCCGGACAGAGTGGCAGCGGGGAAGCGGGGTTGTGGGGCGAGGGCAGGCTGTGGAGGGACTGGGGACGGGACAGGGGACGGGACTGGGGACGGGACAGGGGACGGGAAATGGGACGGGACATGAGACGGGACATGGGACAGGACTGTGGGACGGCACATGGGACTGGACATAGGATGGGAAATGGGACAGGACATGGGACATGGGACGGGACGATAGTGATTTAGTGATATAGTGAGACAGTTGGACAGTGGGCCGTGGGACAGTGGGAAAGTAGGACAGTGGCAGCGGGACGGTGGGACGATGGGACAGTGGGGCAGTGGGACAGTGGGGCAGTGGGGCAGTGGGGTAATGGGGCAGCGGGGCAGCGGGGCAGTGGGCCAGTGGGATAGTGGGGAATTGGGGTAGCGTGGCAGTGGGGTTGTGGGGCAGCGGGACAGCGAGGCAGCGGGACAGTTTAGCAGTGGGGCAGCGGGGCAGCGGGGCCGTGTGCCAGCGGGGCAGCGGTGCCGTGGGGTAATGGGGCAGCGGGGCAGCGGGGCAGTGGGCCAGTGGGATAGTGGGGAATTGGGGTAGCGTGGCAGTGGGGTTGTGGGGCAGCGGGACAGCGAGGCAGCGGGACAGTTTAGCAGTGGGGCAGCGGGGCAGCGGGGCCGTGTGCCAGCGGGGCAGCGGGGCCGTGGGGTACCGGGGCAGCGGGGCAGTGGCGCATTGGGATAGTGGGGCATCGGGGCAGTGGGTCAGTGGGGCAGCGGGGGCGGGGCAGCGGGGCAGCCAGGCAATGGGGCAGTGGGGCAGCGTGCCAGCGGAGCAGCGGGGCTGTGGGGTGCCGGGGCAGCGGGGCTGTGGGGCAGTGGGATAGTGGGGCAGCGGATCAGTGTGTTACCGGGGCAGTGGGGCAGTGGTATAGTGGAGCAGCGGGGCAATGGGGCAGCGGGGCAGCGGGGCAGCCGGACAGAGTGGCAGCGGGGAAGCGGGGCTGTGGGGCAGCGGGGCAGGCTGTGGGACAGTGGGGCAGTGGGGTAGCGGGGCAGCGGGTCAGTGGGGGGCAGCGGGGCAGGCTGTGGGGCAGTGGGATAGTGGGGCAGCGGTGCAGTGGGGCAGTGGGGTAGCGGGGCGGTGGGGCAGTGGGGTAGCGGGGCAGTGGGGCAGCGGGGCAGCTGGGCAGCGGGGCTGTGGGGCAGCGGGGCGGCTGGGCAGCGGGGAAGTGGGGCAGCGGGGCAGCGGGGCTGTGGGGCAGTGGGGCAGCGGGGCAGTGGGGCAGCGGGGCAGTCGGGCAGTGGGATAGTGGGGCAGCGGGGCAGTGGTGCAGCGGGGCAGTGGGGTAGTAGGGCATTGGGGCAGTGTGGCAGCGGGGCAGTGGGGCAGTGGGGCAGCGGGGCAGCGGGACAGCGGGACAGTGGGACAGTGGTCTGGACTGGAATGGACTGGACTGGACTGGACTGACGTGGGTTAGCAGAATTTAACGCGAGCGGAGCCGCGGGTAAAAGCTAGTAGCTTATAAAAGGATGGTTATAACGGTTGCTGCTTAAAATGCAATTTGTTCTCATGGTCAATATAAACAATGGTTGCTGATGCTATCATCAACAAAAATAAAATATCTACGTATAATTTAGATGAAGCATCAAAAATACTAATAATAATAGTCGTGATAAATCCACACTTCCTCAACTACCGCACGCAGCATAGTATTGTGCAACAAAAATTTAATTATAAAAGTGGTATAAAGTGACTGTTCAGTGAATAAAATCAAAGAACCTCTTTAAATAACATCCTGTGAACACAGTGAGGACTTTAGATGTGGCCAGTGACGTGAATACAAGCAATTATTATAAAAAAATCCGATATATAATTGTAAAATCACCGTCAAATACAGTGTATTCGCTAGCGTGTCGGCAAAACGCGTAAGCACCGCCGATTTCACGGCGCTTACGACCTTCTTCGCAACAACACTTGAAGAGCCGTACGTAAATAAACTTTAACGTTTCTACTAGACTTGTGGCAAATAAAGGTAAAACTTGCCTTTTATTTTGCTAACTGTGGCCATTTCAATTATTAAAAAACATGATTCGCTCACCGCCTACCAATACACTTTGTGCGTCAGTTTCTGACTCGGAGCTAAACCGATCATTCCGTGAAGATGTGGCTTCAAACATAACTCGAAGAGGAGACAAACGCCGACGCATTTCTGACGGAGAACAGGAGCAGGATGCCTTAACAACGCTACGCATGGACCTCAAAGAGATGTTTGAATCATTTACTGCGCATCACAATACTAGACTAGATGCTTTGGAAAAACAACTATCTTCTAATGTTCAAGTGTTTAGCACACAGATAGAAAATTCTACTCAAGCTATCTCGATCCAAATTGATGAACTGCAATCAAAAATGGTTCGCCTTGAGGACGAAAGAAAGTCACTAAAAACCCAACTAATAACATTGGATGACAAATGTGATGATTTGGAAAGAATGATGAAAAAAACCAGCATCGAAATACGCAATGTCCCTAAAAACAAACTGGCCACCAGAGAGGAGCTTTTTAAGGCTGTTGGTGGGTGGTGGGTGAGGGTTCACCAACAGCTTAAAGATTGAGTTATCGTCAACCGACTTGCGCGATGTATTCAAACTACCAAACAGGCGCAGCAGCGATAGGGACATGATTGTTGTTGAATTTAGTAATACCCTTATAAAACACAACATCCTGACTTCCACGAAGAATATCACTAAAGAGAGGAAGAATATTAGCGCCACCTGCCTTGGCATACTTGAGGACAACACACCAATTTATATTTCCGAATTCCTCACAGCAAAAACAAAGCGTTTGCACTTTTTAGCAAAAGACGTGGCTAAAACAGAGGATTACACTTACTGCTGGATATCAAATGGCAAAGTCTATTTGCGCAAGAGAGAAGGAGCCCCGTATATACTAATCAAGAACGAAGCGCAGCTGACCGATCTTAAACTTATAAAATGACTATCTACCTTAGTAAATTCTTGTTATATAATAGTATTGGTATTAATAGAAGCCAATTGTTCCTTTTTGTTAATCCATTTGCTGGCAATCACTAACCCACACACATACTCATGCAAAATCATATACTTCGACGCTAACAAATACCTTAATCCACTTAGAAACCAAACTTACAAAATACACACACATAGCTTCTCACGTCACACACACAGTTTCTCATGCAAAACACACGCACACTACTTCATATTATGTTATAGTTATAATGTTATGTTAAACTCAATAGCACTCAATGCTGTCATTGTTGATGTAATAGGGTCGGCGGAAAACTTACTGATGATTGTTAGTAACAGGCCTGCCTCTTCTATTCACGAGACCTACCAAATATATGTCAGCCTTCCACTTCTAGATCATCGATACATTAATGTTTATAATGGATAGTGACCTTATAAGGGAAGTAGACGACACCGTTTTTAGCAAATGCTCGCAAATATTTGACCCAGGCGATTGCAAACCTTTACTAGAAAAAGGATGTAATGATTTTACGCTTGTTACACAAAATATCCGAAGTATACGGAAGAACTTCGACAGTTTCCTAGTTCTTTTGTTTAGACTTAAATTCAAACCTGACTTAATTATTCTGACGGAATGTCGACTTGATGACTCATTCAACGGTATTCACTTAGAAGACTACGACTGTTACTTCTCTAAACATTATCTCAACCAAAACGATGGTATTGTAGTCTTCGCCAAGATCGGTCTCAACGTGAATATAACGGAGCCTGTGTTCAAAGATGCAAATTGCCTCCTAATTGAAACAGACTTAATGTCTGTCATAGCCATCTACAGATCCCCTTCCCTTGTTAAAAGAGAAAACTTTGACAACTATTTTCAGTCATTAGAAAATTTAGCTAAGATATGTCAAAGTAGTAACTGTATAATAACTGGAGACATAAATATAAATATTACTTTGGATAACTCTGATTCAAAATCCGAAGAATATCTTAACTTGACGTCACACATGGGTTTCTATCCATCTTACACTTATCCTACCAGGGGCCCCAGATGCTTGGATCATTGTCTAATAAAGTCTAACTTTTCAACGCATGCAATAGTATGCTACTCTGATATTACTGACCATGACACAGTAATTCTAGGAATAAATACTTCACACAAAAGAATAGACAAAAACCAGTGCAAAAAAGAAAAAACAATAATGAATTTCGAACAACTAGCAGCAGATTTAAAACAGGCTGATTGGTCTACTCTTTATTGCCAAACTGATGTAAACATTGCCACTGACGTTTTCTACTCAATCCTGAATCCCTTATTAAAGAAAAACCAATCGAATCGCATAGTCCGATGCGCTGACAAAATTATAAAGCCCTGGATAACGCCTGGTTTAGTAAAATGTATTGAGCGTCGAGATAAACTTCATGCAAGTGTCCGAAAAATGCCAAAAGATGACCCACTATATAAAAAATACATCCTATATAGAAACAACTGTAACAATATTCTTCAAAACATAAAAGACGACTATGACAGGCAAAAGTTATTAGACAGCAAAGGAAGTAAGCAAACCTGGAAAGCTGTCAGTGATATCTGTAACCTTAAAGGCTCGCAATGCACCGACGCCGTACCGCTATTGAAAAATGATTCTGACCCCATGGTGTCTCTTAACAAAGTCAACAATTACTTCTCCTCTGTGGGAGAGCAATACGCTAATCGCATACTTCTTGATCTTTCAACATCAGAAAGAGAACTCACAAAGAATTTCTGTCCCAAGACACATCAACCACTAGACTCATTCTTCATAACTCCTACTGATGAAGCAGAAATATCTAATATCATCGGAAGTCTCAAATTACAATCAGCGCCTGGCATTGACAACCTTACTAATGGGATTCTCAGTAGATGTAGATTGGCATTTATAGCTCCAATCACATTTCTGTGTAATCTTAGCATTAATACGGGGGTCGTACCAGAACCATTTAAAGAAGCTGTAGTCTGTCCTATTTTTAAAGCAAATGATCCCACACAACCCTCTAATTATAGACCAATTTCTCTCCTTAGCAGCGTCTCTAAAATTCTCGAGAAAGTTGTCAACAAAAGACTTTTGAATTATCTTGAAAAGAGCGACCTACTTGCTGCCCATCAGTTTGGTTTCCGTTCTGGCAGATCTACCGAGGACGCCATCACTTTTCTAACTGAGACCATAGCCGAAAAACTTGATAAGGGTCAAAAGTGTATTGGTGCATTCCTTGATCTTGCCAAGGCGTTCGACACAGTTTCGCGACCGATACTGCTAAAAAAACTTGAACATTTAGGAATACGTGGGCTAGCACTATCCTGGTTTAGCTCATATTTGTCGACGCGCAAACAAAGGGTTAGAGTCAACTCAATTTACAGTTATTTCAATGAAATCAGTTTTGGCGTGCCTCAGGGTAGTGTTTTGGGTCCAACGCTATTTTTAGCTTATGTCAACGACTTACTGAACATCGAACTGGCACAGGCCGAGCTTGTTGCTTTTGCCGACGATACAGCCATTGTCTTTCACGGTAAAGACTGGCAAACGGTGAGTGATGTCACCGAGAAAGGCCTACGTCTGGTAAACAACTGGCTCAATAATAATTTGCTTACTTTAAATGTTGACAAAACGAAACTGATTTACTTTCGAATTACAAAAAAAACTGCCCCGCAAGTCACTCCACTCGTCAAATTGCATTCATGTAAAACAACAGACATGACATGTAACTGTCGCACACTCGAACCAGTTACCCACTTAAGATATCTTGGCATTATTATTGATGAAAAACTATCGTGGGAGCGACAGGTAAAAGCATTGTGCGGAAGAGTTAGAAAAATAATGCATGTCTTTAAAAAGCTGCAACGTGTGGCGGACGCGCGAATAAAATGTTTTGTGTACACTGCCTTAGCACAATCTGTCCTACTATATGGGGTTGTTATCTGGGGTGCAGCTAATTCTTGTTTTTTAATCTCCTTAGAGCGAGCACAACGTGCGCTTCTTAAAGTTGCCTTTCAAAAGCCATTCCGCTACCCTACCATACTTTTGTACAAAGAATGCAACTTGCTAACTGTTCGCCAACTATTTATTGTATCAGCAACACTAAGATACCACAAAACAGCTCTAGCCACTGTATCTGATACCAACGCTAGACGTCTTGCATGGCGTACTCCGTTAGTACGAACAAAGTTTGCCCAAAGAGCTTTCTCATTCATGGGCCCCTACATTTATAATAAAATTCATAAGCATCTCAAAGTCATCCATCTAACGCGCCATGGGTGCAAAAAAGCGCTTCATAAGTGGCTCGTGACCAAAAGCTACATAGATACAGAAAATTTTCTAAAGATTCCTACATGACACTGATCACACTTTCTCATTCACATACAGTTACCCACACTCACATACTCCACACCACACTTACACCATACACACCACACTTACACCATACACACCACACTCACTAAATACTCTAGCACATAAATAACCCTTTTATTTTTCTTTAATTTTCCTCAAATTTGCTTTACCTATTGTCATTAAGAATAGCTTTCCTCACAATTTATTCACATTTGCTGGAACTTTTTATATACTGTGTCATTCATCACTTATGCTTTATTGTATTTTTTTTCTTGAATACCTAATGGGAGTAACTAATCCCTATGTGACAGGGAATCCTAGTGTAGGGATTAGTGTTCTAACCTTATAAGCACCTTTTTTGTTATTGCTATTACTGTACAACAAGAACTGATTTTATGTGAATAAAAATAAATTAAATTAAAAATTAAATTAAATTAAATTAAAATTAAATTAAATAAATTCCATAATAAATCTATAATTAAGTACGTACAAAATTGAAAACCTTATTATAGATTGCCAATGTAAAAACGTACTGGTTTAAATATTTCATTTCATAACACCTTAAACATAAAATATCTTCTATCTTCTATCTATCTATACTATAATAAAACTGTAAAGGTCGAAAAGTCTGTACATTGAGTTTTTTTTCGCGAAAACCGGCTAGGGGGACTAGAAATAAGCTATAGAACACGAATCAATCGTTTAAAAAAATTATGTCTGTCTGTCTGTCTGTCTGTCTGTCTGTCTGTCTGTCTGTCTGTTTGTTACCTCATCACGTGAAAACTGCTGAACGGATCGTAATGAAACTTAGCATTTGTATTGGTATTAGTCTAACTTAAAATATAGGGTACGTTTTATCTGAATCGGTTGAGTAGATCCAGCGATACAGCTTGACCCCTCTATTGTATTAAGTTGCATACAAAGTAGAGGTCATGATTGTTGGTTGGATGCAGGTTGCAGGTTCCTAAAAATACAACTGGATTCTATTAGTATTATAGAAAATATAGAATAACATAACATAGCCAATCACTGTCCCGCTGCTGGGCATGGCCCTCTTCTTGGAATGAGAAGAGTTAAGGAACTGGATATTGTTAGTGTAATAGATTATCATAACATAATCAGCTCATTACCTACTGCCCCACTGCTGGGCACGGACCTCTTCTCGGAACGAGAAGAGTTAAGAAACTAGAAAATATAGAATAACATAACGTAGTCAACCCATTACTGTCCCACTACTGGGTATGGCCCTCTTCCCGCTGCTGGGCATGGCCCTCTTCCCGCTGCTGGGCATGGCCCTCTTCTTGGAATGAGAAGAGTTAAGGAACTGGATATTGTGAGTGTAATAGATTATCATAACATAATCAGCTCATTACCTACTGCCCCACTGCTGGGCACGGACCTCTTCTCGGAACGATAAGAGTTAAGAAACTAGAAAATATAGAATAACATAACGTAGTCAACCCATTACTGTCCCACTACTGGGTATGGCCCTGTTCCCGCTGCTGGGCATGGCCCTCTTCCCGCTGCTAAGCATGGCCCTCTTCTTGGAATGAGAAGAGTTAAGGAACTGGATATTGTTAGTGTAATAGATTATCATAACATAATCAGCTCATTACCTACTGCCCCACTGCTGGGCACGGACCTCTTCTCGGAACGAGAAGAGTTAAGAAACTAGAAAATATAGAATAACATAACGTAGTCAACCCATTACTGTCCCACTACTGGGTATGGCCCTCTTCTCAAAATGAGAAGAGTTAATGAACTGGATATTATTAGTATTCTAGAATAACATAACATTACCAGCCCATTACAGTCCCAATGCTGGACACGGGCCTCTTCTCAGCATAAGAAGAGATGTGGTTAGTGTTATAGAATAACATTATCAGCCCAATTACTTCCCACTGCTGGGCACGAGCGTCTTCTCAGAATGAGGGAGTTTAGGGCTAATTCCATGAAATTCCATCACCTTTGCCGGTTGGTTGTAAAAACTCGGTTGTCTGTCTGTCTGTCTGTCTGTCTGTCTGTCTGTTTGTTACCTCATCACGTGAAAACGGCTGAACGGATCGTAATGAAACTTAGCAGTTGTATTGGTATTAGTCTAACTTAAAATATAGGGTATGTATTATCTGAATCGGTTGAGTAGATCCAGCGATACAGCTTGACCCCTCTATTGTATTAAAGTAAAGGTCATGATTGCTGGTTGGTTGCAAGTACCTAAAAATACAACTAGATTCTGTTAGTATTATAGAAAATATAGAATAACATAACACAGCCCATCACTGTACCGCTGCTGGACATGGCCCTCTTCTTGGAATGAGAAGAGTTAAGGAACTGGATATTGTTAGTGTAATAGATTATCATAACATATTCAGCTCATTACCTACTGCCCCACTGCTGAGCACGGACCTCTTCTCGGAACGAGAAGAGTTAAGAAACTAGAAAATTTAGAATAACATAACATAGTCAACCTATTACTGTCCCACTGCTAGGAGAAATGAGAAGAGTTATTGAACTGGATATTGTTAGTATTATAGAATAACATTACCAGCCGATTACAGTCCCACTGCTGGACACGGGCCTCTTCTCAGCATAAGAAGAGATGTGGTTAGTGTTATAGAATAACTTAACATAATCAGCCCAATTACTTCCCACTGCTGGGCACGAGCGTCTTCTCAGAATGAGGGAGTTTAGGGCTAATTCCATCACCTTAGCCGGTTGGTTGTAAAAACAAAATATAGTATGGTCGGTAAATAGTGTAATCGTCTGTGTAGGCGCTTATATGTACATATATATTTGAAGACATTGTGTTCATAATTATGACACGATGTTATTTTCTGATATCCACGCGGACGGAGTCGCGGGCACAGCTAGTACTATAATAAAACTGTAATGGTCGAAAAGTCTGTACATTGAGTTAATTTCGCGAAAACCGGCTAGGATGACTAGAAATCAGCTATAGAACACGAATCAATCGTTTAAAAAATTTATGTCTGTCTGTCTGTCTGTTTGTTACCTTATCACGTGAAAACGGCTGAATGGATCGTAATGAAACTTAGCATTTGTATTGGTATTAGTCTAACTTAAAATATAGGGTATAGTTTATCTGAATCGGTTGAGTAGATCCAGCGATACAGCTTGACCCCTCTATTGTATTAAGTTGCATACAAAGTAGAGGTCATGATTGTTGGTTAGATGCAGGTTGCAGGTTCCTAAAAATACAACTGGATTCTATTAGTATTATAGAAAATATAGAATAACATAACATAGCCCATCACTGTCCCGCTGCTGGGCATGGTCCTCTTCTTGGAATGAGAAGAGTTAAGGAACTGGATATTGTTAGTGTAATAGATTATCATAACATAATCAGCTCATTACCTACTGCCCCACTGCTGGGCACGGACCTCTTCTCGGAACGAGAAGAGTTAAGAAACTAGAAAATATAGAATAACATAACGTAGTCAACCCATTACTGTCCCACTACTGGGTATGGCCCTCTTCTCAAAATGAGAAGAGTTTATGAAAAACAAAAACATACGTAGCCTCCGACGGCGTGTTGATAAGTCTTGTTTATATCTTTTCTGTTATTTTTAGAAGCAGTCGGGTTTTTTGTTTTTGTTAATTAATTATTTTTTTTGTAATCGAGTTTCAAAACGTTTCCGAAGAAAGTTGCCAGTGGTTTTTAGGGTTCCGAAGTCCTACAAGGAACCCTTATAGTTTCGTCATGTCCGTCCGTCTGTCCGTCTGTCCGTCTGTCCGTCTGTCCTAATCCTTTACAGCTTAATAACTTCTACAGTTATAAACATAAGTAAATTAAATTTTGTTAAAAAATAGTCTACATATAGATCTCAATTTTAAAAGAATAAAAGAATCGTTTTTCCGTATTTTAGGGGTGGCGTCCATACATGTGAAATGGAGAAAAAAAAATGGTTTTCGCTGCACCCCCTCGTCTGGGATATCATTGAATAGGTCTACTAAAATTAAGGTAATGTTTGATACACCACTTTTTTATCAGGTGTACCATCTGCGAAATATAGCCCGCCAAAGTGGCTTGCAATGTGTCCCCCCCCCTGCCATTTCTAAACTATGCAATGTAGAAACTTATAATCTTCCACATTGATAGACCTTTGTGAAAACTCTCTTTTGAAATTATTTCGAGTATAATGTGATTATAATTTTTTGAGTTATAGAGAGAAAACTGAAAAATACTTAAAACGTCCTAGTTCAAAGGTCATTGACCTTAGAGAAAAATTATCATAGCAAATAATGCTCCTTTAGCTACTTTCTATTTGAACAACATAACACATAACATCACGCCTGTATTTCCCCGAAGGGGTAGGCAGAGGTATAATAATAGTACACCCACATTTCGCCAGTTATGTTATAGTCCCATGTAATAGGGGGCGAACCTATTCTATTTGAAAAAATCACAAAAAGTAACTTTGAAATGACAAACGTCTTAAATTTGGCTTCTTGAATTTAACCCTAGATGGCGCTACTAACAACACGCTCTGAGTCGCGAATGCTGCCGATTATTGCAAAAACTAAAATAGCCATGATTAATATTCGATTTGATTCGTTTGTAATTACACCTACTTAAGGAACCCTATAATACTGAGCATGGCCCGACATGCTCTTGGCCGGTTTTTGTTATAGCCAATTTATAACTATACAATGCCTGCTCACTGATTATTAGTAAAGGGAGTGTGTAACTCTTATTCATAGCTTATACAATGTATAAGTATACAGTTGTTAATCAGTTGTGTTAAATATTTTTATTAGTAAGGCTGTAATAATAAAACACTTTTTTCAAAAATTGTAATGGTATAAATTATCGATAAGAATATCAATAAAGGTTTCCGAGTTTAATTACGATATTTTCGTTAAAAATTTATAGAGATAGGTACATTTTATATTCAATAACAGTTCTACCACGTTCTGAAGACTGACATACAAGTACTAAGTTTTTGAAGAAGAGAATAAGAGCCAGGAGTCGCAGGTTCGAATCCTGCTCGTGAGCGATTTTTTCTTTCCACAATTTAAATCTTAAGAGAATAAGACATGATACATAAAAACTTTTTAACAAAAAATAAAACCGACTTCAAAAACCTTAACTAAAAAGTAAAAAATAATCATTGTATGTATTTTAAAATCTTAACATAAACCAAAGTTTTCAAGGCAGCGCGTGATTGACTCTTTGCGTCATGTACAGTCGAGCGCAATATCTATAGTAAAAACAGGTTTATGTGAACGTACATGAAAATCACGTGCCGCCTTCAAAATTTTGGTTTATGTTAAGATTTTAAAATACATACAATAATTATTTTTTACTTTTTGGTTAAGGTTTATGAAGTCAGTTTTTTTTTTTTTTAAAGTTTTTATTTCATACTTTTTAGTTGAAAATTGCGAGGTTAATAAAAAAATACTCAAATTGTTTATATAAACATTTATGAATCAACCCTCAACTAAAAAGTATGAAATAAAAACTTTTTAACAAAAAATAAAACCAACTTCAAAAACCTTAACTAAAAAGTAAAAAATAATCATAGTATGTATTTTAAAATTTTAACTTAAACAACATTTTGAAGGCGGCGCGTGATTTTCATGTACGTTCACGTAAACTGTTTTTACTATAGATATTGCGCTCGACTGTACATTACATGACGCTAAGAGTCAACCACGCGCCGCATTAAAAATGTTGTTTAAGTTAAGATTTTAAAATACATACAATGATTATTTTTTACTTTTTAGTTAAGGTTTTTGAAGTCGGTTTTATTTTTTGTTAAAAAGTTTTTCTTTTGAACGGTTAAAGTACTAATAGGTAGCCCGTTGGTCTGGGTAGCTGGTTGAAATTTTCTCAGAATAAATTTTGTAGACATGGATGGGTAGTTCGCGAACGGATGAAGGAAACTTCTATGGGGTATCAGGTCGATGGGTGGTGGGTGGTACGGAACCCTTACTGTGTGAGTCGAGTCTGACTCGCACTTGGCCGGTTTTTAGTATTTGTCGTGATAGGCACTATAGTAAAACATATTCTGTGAAAATTTCAACTGGTTATCTATTACTGTTACAAAGATACAGCCCTGTGACAGACAGACGGACGGACGGAAAATTCCAAATTGGAGACTTAAATTGAGGCAGCTGGGCTTGCTATAGAGGTAGCACACTCATCTGGAGTTGGACATTTTTATTTGGTACCTTTTCATATTAAAATCACAGAGCAAGTCTTTATTAATTTCATGATTACTATTACAAACGGTCGTTTTACAAGTAATAACATAATGAACATTCTTTGTAAACACTCTTGTTTGCTTATCGTATTGTACTCCTATTCTGATGTTTCAATTCAATTCTATCAAATCTCTTGTAAAAATAGAATTAGTATAAATAAATAGTGAATAAAGAGCGACGTTAAGTGCTTAACAATATACGTGTTTTGTTAAACCCTACTAGTTCAACAGGGGTCATGTAACTACGAGGGAATACAAACCTTATTTTCAAAACGTAAGGTGTCATTTTTGTATGCTATTGTAATTAGCAAGTTGTAAGTGCATAGGGCGACGAGGTTTAAATCGGACTGGTAGTGAACAGGAGTTGAGGATTATGAGATCGATGTCATGTCAATCAAATGCAAAGCGGTGGGAACGAGTGATTAATGTAACTTTAACGATTTTAAACAGTTTGTTTGATTTCGTGGTTCATGAATATGAAGAATAGTATAGTAGTATAGTATAACGGGCTGGTTTCCGCAACTCCACGTCCAAGCGTGTATTTTGCGTACGGATATGAAGAATAACAAGAAATATAAAACAAGAGATACAAGAAAAAATAAACCGTGAATAACAATTAATTAATATTGATACAGAAAAACTAACTGACCAACAGCTTGTTTATCCCAACACGTTTTGGAAAGATTTACTTATTTATTTAACTAACTGGTCAAAAAAATATGAATTTTAAGATGAATGCTAAAGGGTAGCCGCGAAATTCAAAATTTCTTGCGTTTTTTGCAAATTGTAGCTCTATTTCGCGGTATACATGTATCGGTCGTAATATGATTCGCGGCAGTAATTTATTTTTCAACACACTTGCTCGTAAAATGGCTCTTATTGCACCGCTTTTAGGTTCATAATGTAGCTTATTACGCACGCGTGCTTTTTACATTATATTAGGTCCTTACATATGAAATTAGCGTTTTGTCTTACTGACCAATTTGATCTGAAATATCTCCTCTTTGGTTAAGAATTCCAAGTTCAAATTTATAAACTAATTTAGCTTGTACATTTGAGTTTTAAAAACAGTCATTCATTTGTTTTTTCCTCATTATTTTTTTCTTTGGCGTCGCTTATTACCGCACAATGGAAAACACGAAATATCGGTATATTTACGAGTACGAGTTCTACCGTGGCACCAGTGCTGCAGAAACAGCTCGAAGGATTAAAGATGTGTATAGCGCTGGTGTCGCAAAAGAAAGCACTGTACGTTTTTGGTTTCAACGTTTTCGTTCTGGAAATTTCGACCTTTAGAACCAACCCCGTGGACGGTCGGAGACCATAGTGGAAAATGAAGAATTAAAGGCTATTGTGGAAGTAGATGCATCACAAAGCACTTCAGAGATAGCTGCAGGCTTCGGTGTAAGTGATAAAACTGTATTAATTCACTTGAAGCAAATCGGGAAGTAAAAAAACTTGAACGATGGGTACCTCATGAATTGAGTGAATCGGACTTGCAAACACGCGTCGACTGCTGTGTTACTTTGGTCAACCGACACAATAATGATGGGATTTTAAATCGAATCATTACTTGTGATGAAAAGTGGATACTGTACGATAATCGAAAGCGCTCGTTGTGATGGCTGAACCCTGGAGACCCAGCCAAATTCTGCCCTAAACGAAAATTGACTCAGAAAAAGTTACTTGTGAGTGTTTGGAGGACTAGCGCCGGTGTCGTTCACTACAGATTTCTAAAATCTGGCCAAACGATTACGGCAGATATCTATTGTCAGCAACTGCAAACCATGAAGGAAGAACTAGCTGCTAAACAACCGAGATTGGTCAATCGCTCTAGGCCACTGCTGCTTCACGACAACGCAAGACCACACACTGCACAACAAACAACCACTAAGTTAGATGAGCTACAATTGGAATGTCTGCGATATCCACCGTACTCCGCGGACCTTGCTCCAACAGATTACCATTTTTTCCGGAATTTGGACAACTTCTTACAAGGAAAAAAATTCAACTCTGAGGCGGTAGTCCAAACCGCCTTCAAAGAGTTTATTTGATTCTCGCCCCCATGGTTTTTTTAGTAAAGGGATCAATGAACTACCTATGAGATGGCAAAAGTTCAGAGATAACAACGGTGCATACTTTGATTAATTAAATATATTTTACAATAAAACTTTTTAACAAAAAATTGAACCGACGAAAACAGAAACTGGATAGCGAAAAATAACTAATTATGAGTCGGCGCCAAACGAACTTTTAACATGCAAAGTGCGTGTAAGTTGCAAGTGGCCGAGCGGAGAACGCATTTATGGAAAGTTATTGTTTATCGTTGAAAATTTCACGTTGTATTTGATGTGACGTTGTTTTTATTATTTATTTAAAGTAATTTAATGATCTTCGTTGATTGGTTGTTTGGCGCCGACTCATAATTTGTTATTTTTCGCTTTTCAGTTTCTGTTTTCGTCGGTTCAATTTTTTGTTAAAAAGTTTTATTTTTAATTTTTTTGTGGTTAAAATCTAACTCCAGGTCTCCATTATGTCGTAGTGTCTAGAACTATATTAATGTGTGTCAAGTTTCAACAGAATCGGTTAACAGGTAAGAATTCAGTGGGTGAACAAACACTCATCCCCTGTTTTACTACCCTTAGGGGTGGATTTTGATTTTGAAATTTAAATGGGACCAACGTCGAGATATACCCTATCCATTAAAAAAAGAATCATCAAAATCAGACCACTCTGTAAAAAGTTATGCGTGGTCACACATAAAAAAATAAAAAATAAATAAAAAAAACAAATATCCGCGTCGAATTGAGAACCTCCTCCTTTTTTTCGTCGGTTAAAAATAGTACATTATGATACAAGTGAGCTAAGTTGACTATTATACTCGAGGCTGGATTGCAGCCCGAGCCGAAGGCGAGGGCGTAATGGAGCCGAGAGTATAATAGCCGATGCTCACGAGTGTCATACGACGTTTTTCAACACACTTGCGAGGCAAAAAAAATATATTTTAGACCAATATTGAATTACACCTCTGCCTACCCCTTCGGGGAAATACAGGCGTGATGTTATGTTATGTGTGTGTTATGTTATGTTAATGTTGAATTTGTGAAAAATGGCGCGCGGATTACTGTAATGTAATCGCACGGTGACATACACCTATGCGCGCGCAGGTGGTCGAAGGAAACCGCCATACAGCCTAGTATTAAAAATATTATAAATTGTTTTTTTTATTTAAAACACAAATTAATATTAATTTTTTGACAAAAATAAATAATTTGATGAAATGAAATTTTTATTTAGCATATTTTAATTAATACAGTTTATTTATTCCCAAAAATGTTTAATTTTGTTTAGGCATAAAAACTCTTTGCTGCGATTTAAAAATAAACTGTAAAGTAAAAAGCACTAGTGCAATAATATAATAAAAAAAACCGGCCAAGTGCGAGTCGGACTCGTGCAGTAAGGGTTCCGTACCTCTCAACGACCTGATACCCCATAAAAACTGATTTAATTTACGAGGGTTTATCAAAAGACATCAACGTACAGTGCGCGAAATATGAATTTTTGCATGTTTTTCTTACACAGGTACCGCCACATATGTCTATGTTTGTCTTATTTTTTTTAGGGCCGATTTACGTGTTTGTTTTTTTATTTGGTAGAGGAAGTCCGCGCGGTGGTCCCATATAAATTTTATTGACTTAGGTCGAGTAGTTTTTTAACGGGCTTCAATAAATCAGTTTAATTTAGCTTTGCTTACCTAGATGATCTACTAATAGTTTCGTTTGTCTGTGAATTATCAATTAAAAAGTATGAAATAAAAACTTTTTAACAAAAAATAAAACCGACTTCAAAAACCTTAACTAAAAAGTAAAAAATAATCCTCGTATGTATTTCAAAATCTTAACATAAACCAAAATTTTGAAGGCGGCGCGTGTTTTTCATGCATGTTCGCATAAACTGTTTTTTACTATAAATAAGCGCTCGACAGTACGTTATATTTACATGACGCAAAGGGACAGTCACGCGCCGCCTTCAAAATTTCGGTTTATGTTAAGATTTTGAAATACATACGAGGATTATTTTTTACTTTTTAGTTAAGGTTTTTGAAGTCGGTTTTATTTTTTTAGTATTTGTTGCTAAACTACATAATATGCACTATAATCTGACCAAGTTTGACGCTGGTATATATTACGGTTTTGAAGATAGAGCAAAAACAAAAACGTTGATATAAAAAATGCATGTTTTTTGAGGTTTCTTGTATGGGGGTCCCCTTTGTTTTTTAGACTTTTTTTGTTTTTAGTATTTGTCCTGATACACCTCATAGCAACACATCATCATCATCATTTCAGCCAAAAGACGTCCACTGCTGGACATAGGCCTCCCCCAAGCATTGCCACAACGACCGGTCCTGTGCCTTCCGCATCCAGCGGATTCCCGCGACCTTCACCAGGTCGTCGGTCCACCTAGCAACACATATTCTGAGAAAATTTCAACCGGTTAACTATTACCGTTCAAAAGATACAGCACTGTGACAGACAGACGGACGGACGGACGGACGGACGGACGGACAGCGTAGCGAGAGTAATAGGGTCCCGTCTGTCACCCTTCGGGTACGGAACCCTAAAAAGCACGCGTGCGTTATAAGCTACATTATGAACCTAAAATCGGTGCAATAAGAGCCACTTTACAAGCAAGTGTGTTGAAAAAAATAATACTTTATATTTCTCTCGTACAAAACGCCAATTTCATATGTGAAGACCTAATATTATCGCACTAGTGCTTTTTACTTTACAGTTTATTTTTAAATCGCAGCAAAGAGTTTTTATGCCTGAACAAAATTAAATATTATTGGGAATAAATTTACTGTTTTAATTAAAATATGATAAATAAACATTTCATTTCATCAAATTATTTATTTTTGTCAATAAATTAACATTAAATTGTGATATAAATAAAAAAAACTATTTATTTTATTTTTAATAATAGGCTGTTTGGCGGTTTCCTTCGACCACCTGCGCGCGCATAGCTGTATGCCACCGAGTATCTCTATGTAGTCTGTGGTGCGATTATAATAATCCGTGTGCCATTTTACAAATTCAATATTTATCTAAAATGTGTGTATGTCGCAAGTGTGTTGAAAAACGTCGTATGACACGCGTGAGCATTGACTATTATACTCTCGGCTCCATCACGCCCTCGCCTATGGCTCGGGTTGCAATCCAGCCTCGAGTATAACAGTCAACTAAGCTCACTTGTATCATAATGTATGTACTATTATTTTATTTTATTTTTTCCACAAAAAAAAATACATGCATTTGGCAGATACAGTGTAGAACACAAACCAGTTTAGGTTTTTAACCGACTTCAAAAAAGGAGGAGGTTATGTATTCCGCGGGTTTTTTTTTTTTTCATGTATGTACACCGATTACTCCGAGATTTGTGGGCTGATTTACGTGGTTGTTTTTTTATTTGGTAGAGAAAGTCCAAGTCAAGTCAAGTTTAAGTCGCGGCGGTGGTTAATAAAAAAATATTCTCAAATTGGTTATATAAACATTTATGAATCAACCCTCGCAATTTTCAACTAAAAAGTATGAAATAAAAACTTTTTAACAAAAAATAAAACCGACTTCAAAAACCTTGATTAAAAAGTAAAAAATAATCATTGTATGTATTTTAAAATCTTAACATAAACCAATATTTTGAAATCTGCTCGTGATTTTCATGTACGTTCACATAAACTGTTTTTACTATAGATATTGCGCTCGACTGTACATTACATGACGCAAAGGGTCAATCACGCGCCGCCTTCAAAATATTGGTTTATGTTAAGATTTTAAAATACATACAATAATTATTTTTTACTTTTTAGTTAAGGTTTATGAAGTCGGTTTTATTTTTTTGTTAAAAAGTTTTTAATTAAAAAGTTTTTATTCTGTACACCGCTTGGTCCGTCGACTTTCATTACAACAAGATGTGGGTGGGTGAACACGACGCATCGCGCTCGCTCGCCCCATGCATAAATTCCCAAATACCCTCAACTAATTTATATTACTTCTCAATAGCAAATTGCTTACAAAAATACAGCATGTTTTTTAGGGTTCCGAAGTCCTACAAGGAACCCTTATAGTTTCGTCATGTCCGTCCGTCTGTCCGTCTGTCCGTCTGTCCGTCTGTCCGTCTGTCCTAATCCTTTACAGCTTAATAACTTCTACAGTTATAAACATAAGTAAAATAATTTTGTTAAAAATTAGTCTACTTATAGATCTCAATTTTAAAAGAATAAAAAAATCGTTTTTACGTATTTTAGGGGTGGCGTCCATACATGTGAAATGGAGATGAAAAAAAATTTTTCGCTGCACCCCCTCGTGTGGGATATCAATGAATAGGTCTACTAAAATGAAGGTAATGTTTCATGCACCACTTTTTTATCAGGTGTACCATCTGCGAAATATAGCGCGCCAAAGTGGCTTGCAATGTGTCCCCCCCCCTTGCCATTTATAAACTATGCAACGTAGAAAGTTATAATCTTCCACATTGATAGAACTTTGTGAAAACTCTCTTTTAAAATTATTTCGAGTATAATGTGATTATAATTTTTTGAGTTATAGAGAGAAAACTGAAAATTACTTAAAACGTTCTAGTTCAAAGGTCATTGTCCTTAAAGAAAAATGATGTTAGCAAATAATGCTCGTTTAGTTATTTTCTATTTGAAAAAATCACAAAAAGTAACTTTGTGTTATGTTGAACACACTTCTTCAATTTGGCTTCTTGAATTTATCGCTAGATGGCGCTACTATCACAACACGCTCTGAGTCGCGAATGCTGCCGATTATTGTAAAAACTAAAAAAGCATAGCCATGATTAATATTCGATTTGATTCGTTTGTAATTACACCTACTTAAGGAACCCTATAATACTGAGCATGGCCCGACATGCTCTTGGCCGGTTTTTTTTTTCTTTATGTTATAAAACTATAAGTCATTATTAGGTTTAAATACCTCTAAAAAATGTGTTTTAAGTTTAGATTTTATGTTGTTTCGTTTTATGACATTTTTAATTTTTGGTGGTAGTTTGTTTATTAGGTTTGTTTGTTTACAATATATCTACTGAGTACCTACCCATAAAAAATATTAACCTGTCTCTATAAGCTGTAAAAGCTTGATAATATCGTTTAAATTATCGATTTTAGAGCTTGCAGAGCTTATAGAGTCAGTTTTATATTTTCAATGAATATTAATCAGCAGATATATTGTTATTACTACCGTGAATTATATTTTGATTGATAAACAAAGCGTAACAGTAGCTCTATACAATTAGCAAAAAACGCAAGAAATGTTGAATACCCGGGCTACGCCATGTAAATATAATGTACAGTCAAGCGCATATCTATAGTAAAATTAAAAAAACAGTTTATGTGAACGTACATGAAAATCACGCGCCGCCTTCAAAATGTTGGTTTATGTTAAGATTTTAAAATACATACAATGATTATTTTTTACTTTTTAGTTAAGGTTTTTGAAGTCGGTTTTATTTTTTTGTTAAAAAGTTTTTATTTCATACTTTTTAGTTGATAATTGCGAGGGTTGATTCATAAATGTTTATATAACCAATTTGAGAATATATTTTTTATAACCTTTGCTAGAAAAAAAACACGCATATCGGCCAAGAATTCTCAGAAAAACGAACCAATGAGCAGATCATCTAGATAGGCGAAGCTAAAATAAACTGATTTATTGAAGCTGATTAAAAAACTACTCAACCCAAGTCAATAAAATTTATATGGGACCACCGCGCGAACTTCCTCTACCAAATAAAAAAACAACCACGTAAATCGGCCCACAACTCTCGGAGTAATCGGTGTACACAAATGAAAAAAAAAAAAAAACCCGCGGAATACATAACCTCCTCCTTTTTTTGAAGTCGGTTAATAAACTGATTTATTGAAGCTGGTTAAAAAACTGCTCAACCTAAGTCAATAAAATTTATATGGGACCACCGCGCGGGCTTCCTCTACCAAATAAAAAAACAACTAAAAAAAAAATCGGTCCTTAAATCTCGGAGTAATCAGTGTACATACAAGAAAAAAAAAAAAAAAAAAAAACCCGCGGAATACATAACCTCCTCCTTTTTTTGAAGTCGGTTAAAAATATCTTATAATGTAGCCCTTTCTCTTCTAACAGATCGCCTAGAACTAAAGAGCGAGAGCGTCGCGCACTCGGACTCTGACCACGAACATGAACTGAGTGAACACAACGACCTCGACCACGGGCATGGCGAGCATAGCGAGCATGGAGAACATCTAGAGGCTTTAGACGCCGGCAGACCACGCAAGGTAACTTGATCCACAGTCTAGCAATTCATACAGTCGTTCGACGCCACTGCGGTATTATTTCTAGAGCGTCCATGGACCGCAACGATCCATCGTAAGGTTCACCGCGACGCGAACGTGTCTTACCTACTAATTAGTGACGCAAAAATATGGGGAAAATGCTGTCCTGTGTTCTAAAAACATCTACAAACCGACAAAAAACATAACAGCGTGAGATTTCATCGATAAGTAAACATTTACTAAAACTCGGTATTTAATCTGGGGGCACGGTAGTGAAAAATGTTTTAGCGTTATTCATGTGCACGTTATTAATTGGTAGTACGGTCGACCGCACGTCAGTGGTAACAATTTGACATTGACTGCGCCTTTATTTCGTAAGCAGAAAGAGCGGTTTTTAGGGTTCCGTAGTCCTACAAGGAACCCTTATAGTTTCGTCATGTCCGTCCGTCTGTCCGTCTGTCCGTCTGTCCTAATCCTTTACAGCTTAATAACTTCTACAGTTATAAACATAAGTAAATGAAATTTCGTCAAAAAATGGTCTAGATATAGATCTCAATTTTAAAAGAATAAAAAAATCTTGATTACGTATTTTAGGGGTGGCGCCCATACATGTGAAATGGGGATGGAAATTTTTTTTTCGCTGCACCCCCTCGTGTGGGGTATCGTTGAATAGGTCTACTAAAATGAAGGTAATGTTTCATACACAACTTTTTTATTAGGTATACCATCTGCGAAATACAGTTCGCCAAAGTGGCTTGCAATGTGTGTCCCCTCCTGCCATTTCTAAACTATGCAACGTAGAAACTTATAGTCTTCAACATTGATAGACCTTTATAAAAACTCTCTTATAAAATTGTTTTGAGTATAATGTGATAATAAATTTTCGAGTTATACTGAGAAAACTGAAAAATACTTAAGACGTCCTAGTTCATAGGTCATTGACCTTAGAGAAAAATTATCATAGCAAATAATGCTCCTTTAGTTACTTTCTATTTAAAAAAATCACAAAAAACAAACACACTTCTTAAATTTAGCTTCATAAATTTAGCGCTAGGTGGCGCTGTTTGCAAAAACTAAAATAGCAATGATTAATATTCGATTTGATTCGTTTGTGATTAGACCTACTTAAGGAACCCTATAATACTGAGCATGGTCCGACATGCTCTTGGCCGGTTTTAAATTCACGTGTTACCACTGTCATGCGGTCGACTGTACAAGAAATAAAAACTTTTTACCAAAAAATAAAACCGACTTCAAAAACCTTAACTAAAAAGTAAAAAATAATCATTGTATTTATTTTAAAATCTTAACTTAAACAACATTTTTAAGGCGGCGCGTGGTTGACCCTTTGCGTCATGTAATGTACAGTCCAGCGCAATATCTATAGTAAAAACAGTTTATGTGAACGTACATGAAAATCACGCGCCGCCTTCAAAATGTTGTTTAAGTTAAGATTTTAAAATAAATACAATGATTATTTTTTACTTTTTAGTTAAGGTTTTTGAAGTCGGTTTTATTTTTTGTTAAAAAGTTTTTATTTCATACTTTTTAGTTGAGGGTTGATTCATAAATGTTTATATAACCAATTTGAGAATATATTTTTATTAACCTTTGCTATCCCACTGCTGGGCAAAGGTCTCGCTCATGTTCTTCCAAACGTCCAATCACTATCGTGAAAAAAAAACACGCATATCGGCCAAGAATTCTCAGAATGAGGAACCAATGAGCAGATCATCTAGATACGTAAAGCTAAAATAAACTGATTTATTGAAGCTGGTTAAAAAACTACTTAACCTAAGTCAATAAAATTTATATGGGACCACCGCGCGGACTTTCTCTACCAAATAAAAAAACAACCACGTAAATCGGCCCACAAATCTCGGAGTAATCGGTGTACATACATGAAAAAAAAAAAAAAAAAAAAAAAAAAAAAAAAAAAAAAAAAAACCCGCGGAATACATAACCTCCTCCTTTTTTTGAAGTCGGTTAAAAAGGATTATTCGTGAAAAGTGAAAAGAAAAAAAAACCGGCCAAGAGCATGTCGGGCCATGCTCAGTATTATAGGGTTCCTTACCTGGACCTACTGGTCTAATTACAAACGAATCAAATCGAAAATTAATCATTGCTATTTTAGTTTTTGCAAACAGCGCCACCTAGCGCTAAATTTTAGAAGTGTGTCATAATATTGCTATGACACACTTCTTAAATTTAGCGCTAGGTGGCGCTGTTACTTTGTGTTATCAATATAACACAAAGTTTCTTTTTGTGATTTTTTAAAATAGAAAGTAACTAAAGGAGCATTAGAAGTTTTTAAACTTTCGCGAATTTCACTCATATTGAACTAAGTTTACGGGACTTGTCGCGCACAATTAAATCAAAATATAATGTTTGTTATATTTTGATTTAATTGTGCGCGACAAGTCCCGTAAACTTAGTTCAATATAAAAGAGCATTATTTGCTACGATCATTTTTCTCTAAGGTCAATGACCTATGAAGTAGGACGTCTTAAGTATTTTTCAGTTTTCTCACTATAACTCAAAAATGTACACTCTCATTATACCCGAAATAATTTTAAAAGAGAGTTTTTATAAAAGTCTATCAACGTGGAAAATTACATGTTTCTACGTTGCATAGTTTGGAAATGGCAGGGGGGGGGACACATTGTAAGCCACTTTGGTGGGCTATATTTCACAGATGGTACACCTGATAAAAAAGTGATGTATCAAACATTACCTTCATTTTAGTAGAACTATTCAATGATACCCTACACGAGGGAGTGCAGCGAAAAAAATATTTTCATCCCCATTTCACATGTATGGGCGCCACCCCTAAAATACGTTATCAAGATTGTTTTATTCTTTTAAAATTGAGATCTATATCTAAGCCATTTTTTAACAAAATTTCATTTACTTATGTTTATAACTGTAGAAGTTATTAAGCTGTAAAGGATTAGGACAGACGGACAGACGGACGGACATGACGAAACTATAAGGGTTCCTTGTAGGACTACGGAACCCTAAAAAAACACTCACAAAAAACACTCACAAAATTAAGAGAAATCCCAACAAAAACATTCTGTAAGAACGTGCCAATCCTCGATCGAGATTACTTGGCTATAAAAATTTGTGAGATCAATTAAAGAGGTAAAGTCTAAGTGAATAAAAGAAAACGAGTAACTTGGCCGTTAAACATTTTGCCAAAACAAAATCAAAACCTAAAAATTTGAAATAAAAAAGTTAATTTAAAAACCAAAAAACCCGACTGCTTCTAAAAAGAACTGAAAAGATGTAAACAAGACGTAGCAGCTATTTAAATTTTTTAATTTTAATAATAAAGGCAAGTGGTCGAATCTGATTTGACGATTTCAAGTGGCGAATAGTGGCGACCTACATTAGTGAAATTTCATAGATGTGTTGCAGACATCCATCGCCTGTTATGAGGCGTCTATGGGCTGTATGGTCGTTGTGTAAAGCCAACTCAGTTATTTTAGTTAGTATGGAAGCACCTAATATTTTAGTTAGTATGGAAGCACCTATTCAACAACTGTCACAAATTGATTCCTAATAATAAATTCAGCGCTAGGTGGCGCTGTTTGCAAAAACTAAAATAGCAATGATTAATATTCGATTTGATTCGTTTGTAATTAGACCTACTTAAGGAACCCTATAATACTGAGCATGGCCCGACATGCTCTTTGGCGGTTTTTTCTTGTCGGGTAATATTTTTGCACATCAGCTAAGCCCACTCCCTATCTATCTCTTTTAGTTTTTCTCAGAGTCTTTGATGAAACAATTTTTGATGAGTCTGGACGGTAAGTGCTTCTAAGTCGATTACATTCAGCTATTGCAGACTCCTGAGCTTTGAAACTACCGAATTTAATCTTAATAAGATGTAATCCGCCTAAACTTGTCACTCTCGAAAGTGCCACGTACGCGTCACCGCATGTGAACACTGAAGAACCGATGTCCATCAGTGCACTGGTTCCCATACATAGAAAATGACAAAGAATGGAACAAACACGAACCATCTCCAGGTTTAGGGACAACTCGGTGTGGTCGAGGATCGTCATTCTTCTTCTATCGTGTCGACGTGGGTTTCATAATGATAATAGCTCATGCCGTGGGGAAAATATTAGCCAGTCAGCAGGTTCGTAGCGGGGCTGACTGCCCAGGGTGCGCCGGACGATCAATTAAATATCGTCACTCGTGGAGGCTCTTTTAATGCAATATACGTACCATATTTCAGGTTATACGTGCAATATATATTAGATTATATTGTTTTATCATGCTTTGAATCCGATTTGTTTATTAAACTAGTTTGACAAATAGATACCAGGCCCCTCAGAAAGTATTGCGAAAAAAAGTTTTTATATATGGGAGACTGGCCAGTTATAATGTTTTTCGAAAATATGATTATTTATAAGTAAAAATAAGTAAGTTCCAATTTCAAAATTTCCCTCCACATTTTTTGCGAGGTAATTCAAAGTATTGTGTCTCACTGAAATATGGATCTGCGCCGGGAACATTTTAGAGCTATGATTTTATACGATTTCAAGTGTCGCCTGAAACCGGATGAATCGTACGATAGACTTCAAATGGCATTCATGGATGAAGGCCCTTCCAAGGCAACCGTGTATCGTTGGTATAACGAATTCAAGCGCGGTCGACCAACTTTGGGGGATGACGAAAGAAGCGGTCGCCCTTTGACGGCTGTTACCGAAGAAAACGTGCTAGCAGTGAAAAATTTAATCCAAGACAATAGGCGAATTACATATCAGGAGATTCAACACATATTGAAGATTGGATCGGGAAGCGTTCACGAGATTCTACACAGCCATCTTCGCGTGAGGAGGATAGTATCACGCTGGGTGCCGCACAACCTCACCGATGCTCAGAAGCAGGCCCGGGTGGAATGGTGCCGTGATATGCTTAACAAATTTGAAGCAGGCTCGTCTCGGCGTGTTTACGACATCGTTACAGGTGATGAGTCCTGGATTTATCAATACGACCCAGAAACCAAGCGCCAGTCGACTGTTTGGGTGTTTCAAAATGAGCCAACGCCTACCAAAGTGAAGCGATCTAGAAGCGGGGGTAAGATTTTGATCGCTAGCTTTTTTAATTTGACTGGCCACTTGGTATCAATTCCCTTACGGGTTCAAAGAAGCATTAATGCCGAATGGTATACTACCAAATGTTTGCCAGAAGTTTTCTCTGTTATAAGCAACAAGCGACCAAACACAGGGCTCCGCGGGCTACTGCTCCACCACGACAATGCACCTGCGCACACCGCACTCAAAACGAGGGACTTCCTGGACAGCACGCCAGTCAAACTCCTGGGTCACCCTCCTTACAGCCCTGATCTAGCACCGTGTGACTTCTTTTTATTCCCAAAAATAAAAAATCAGCTCAAAGGGATACAATTTTCGTCGCCGGAAGATGCGCTGGCTGCGTTCGAGCAGGCTGTAAACGAGGTGTCTGCGGCGGACTGGAAAAAGTGTTTTGAAAACTGGTTTAGGCGCATGAATCTTTGTATAGAGGCTGGTGGAAAGTACTTTGAAAAGATTTGATAAAAATATATGTACGTATAGAACAATTTTTTTTAGTTTCGCAAAACTTTCTGAGTGTCCCACGTATCTATGAATTGTTATCATATTTCCATCAAGTGGGTATGTAGAGTAAATTTGACATTATATATTGTTTAAATTTTAATTTCATTGGATTATATAACCTATAAAAAAAGTTGACAATACTGTGCATGTTATTAGTGTTTAAATATCTTACATTGTTTAAAAATTTGTATGCCTACCTAGGCGAAACATAGTGAAACTTCTATATTTTTTGACATCACTGTAACCTATGATTATAACAAATAAATGAATCTGAATCTGAATATTATTCATTACTAGCTTTTACCCGCGGCTCCGCTCGCGTTAGAGACTGGTATCCCCCCGTGACAGATCCTGTTAATAATTAGATGTTTTCCGGTAACTATTACAAAACTGTAAATGTCTGTTTATTTGTTTATTCAAGCATCACGCAAAAACTACGGGTTAGACTTGTAAACAGGTATACATTTTTTGAAAAAAGATAACGTTTCCTGTAGGATGAATTGAAGAACCACGGAGTGAAGCCACGGGCAAAGTCCTGTCCAGACCGATCCAGTCCGATCCAGTCCGATCCAGCCCGATCCAGTCCGAATCAGTCCGATCCAGTCCGATCCAGCCCGATCCAGTCCACTCCATCCCAGTCCCAGTCTTAGTCCCAGTCCCAGTCCACTCACTCACTCACTCACCCACTCGCCCACTGTCTCGCCCACTCGCCCACTCGTCCACTGGCCTGTCACCCACTTGCCCACTCACCCACTCGACCACTCGCCCACCACACGCCCAACTCTCGCCCACTCTCCCACTTGCCCATTCGCCCACCCGCCCACACGCCCACTCTCCCACTCGCCACGCGCCCACACGCCCACTCACACACTCACCCACCTCTCGCCCTCTCGCCCACAGGTCAACTCTCTCGCCCACTCGCGCACTGGCCCACTCGCCCACTGGCCTGTCACCCACTTGCTAACTTGCCCACATCGCGCCCACCTCGCGCCCACCTCTCACCCACTCGCCCACTCTCTCACTCGCCCACTCACCCACCACTCGCCCAGTCGCCCACTCGTCCGATCGCCCAATCGCCCACCACTCGCCCACTCACCCACACGCCCACTCTCCCACGTTCCCACTCGCCCATTGGCCCACTGGCCCACATGCCCACTCGCCCACTCGCTCACTCGCCCACTCGCCCACTCGCCCACTGACCCACTCGCCCAATGGCCTGTCACCCACTTGCCCACTGAACCACTCGCCCACTTGCCTGTCACCCACTTGCCCACTCGCCCACCAATCGCCCACCTCACGCCCACCTCTCGCTCACTCGCCCACTCTCCCACTCGCCCACTCGCCTACCTCGCGCCCACCTCTCGCCCACTCGCCCACTCGCCCAATCGCCCGCTCGCCCACTCACTCACTCACTCACTCACTCATCAAGCCATCCATCCATCATCGTACATTACTAACCGCTCGCTCGTGCAAATAAATGCGTAGAAGCTTCGATTCTGTCTGACGCACCCCACGAATTAAATTTTTTCTGTATTTCTTTCTTTCTCAAAACCCATACCAGTTTTAAGTCATCATCAGCTTTCAAACAAAAAAAGTTTCATCAAAATCGGTCCAGTAGTTTTAGCGTGATGCTGGAACAAACAAACAAACAAACAGACATTTACAATTTTATAATAGTTAAGATAAAGATAGATACAATATAACAACGTTTAGGTAATTCTAACATAATTTTATTGCTTTTCATACAAAAAATTTGAGAAATCGCAATTTAGAGGTAGCTTCCAGTCCTTGTCTGTAAGTCGAAAGATTCTGATTTTCGGTTGGCTCAAAAGAGTGCATTTCCAAGATGGTGCCACCCTACATTACGACTACGACAGGTTTTTTTTTTTCTACACAGTACAATTAGGCCCTACCAAAAAGTTTTTAATGCAATTTCTTTAGCAGCCGTATTTTGTCTATGGAGGCGCGCGCTAGAGCGCATGCGTGCGAATGACAGCTGGATATGAGCGCCTTATTGTATGCAAAATGTTGTAGAAAAATATAATTAATAATCACCGGTTCCCGTCATCGTAGCGAGGTAAAATACATACCAGTTTTTAAGTTAAATCGTAAGTTTTTAGTTACAAACAGTTTCAACAAAATCGGTCCAGTAGTTTTATCGTGATGCTGGAACAAACAAACAAACAAACAAACAGACAACTGACATTTAACAATTTTATAATAGTAGTAGATTACGGTAAATGGTTTATAATCAAAGATCAAAGATAATAAGAAGTTACCCTTCAAAAATTTGACAAGTTGCATGTGACAGCTATCAAATCAAAATAATATGTGTAGGAATGGGAAACTTTAGGGTAGTTGATTGAGGTTGATAGAATGAAGGTTACTTTTTGATAGATATACTTTACTTCTGGTACCAGGTACATATTAATATTATAGACTACATAATAAGTACGACCTAACGGATTGGCTGCGGGGAGACGACTGCTGCGCCGCGCTAATACAATTGAGCGCCTTGTACTAAATCAATGCGTCAGCAGTGTCGCTACAATATTCCCCCCCTTTTACAAAAAAAAACTTTTTTTTTAAAACATAAGACAAAATTAATCAGAAACTAAATATAACAATCAACTCTATAAAACACAAGTAGTTATTATCAGACTTAAATTAAGCGGAACTCTACAGTAAACACACGTATCGCATTACTGGAGCGCCAATTCTCACAATGCAAGCTCAACAGAAATGCGATAGCGGTTGACGGTCGATACGTGGGACTTGAATACAACAAACTAATATACCTATCACGATTCACTACATAACAATTATAAATTCAAAAAATACCGATACAATTTTAACACAAAATCACAAGACGTTTCACTCAATTGGTGCTTCTGTTGCTCTTCGTATGACGCTTGTGCGAAGCTTTTCGTACGAAGTAGCGTAACGCATTCCACAGGTTCTGCCAGCGACGTTCCACCAGTATAAACTGCCTCAGCTCTCGTCGGAGTATGCTGCGTACCGATATCTTGGTGCGGAATTTAGTCTGGCCCCCAAGGTTAATACGCCTTACGCCTTGACGCACCCACTGTTCCATAAAGTGGCGCCGCCGTGTACCGCTCCGGAAAATCCTATGCTGGCCATATCTTCTAGTAGTCGCTCCTGTCAGCAGATCTGGTGTAGTACGTGTCTTGTGTCCAATGTCCAACAACTATTGTCTTCCAGGTGTAGTTAGGCCGTAAGCCCCCATGGCCGTTGCAAAAAGGTCGCCTCCCGTAATGCGTGTTCAGGTTACCTCCATGTTTGAGCATCCTCTGCCGCCACGCTGCACATGCGCGCTCTTCGTTGCTGGCCATGTGCGCGTGCGTCGATGCCACGTTGTCGGCGTGCGCGTACTCCGTAGGTAGGTACTCACGCTGTCTTCGCCGAAGGTTGCGTGTTCAATGTCGAAAGGTCACCAGTTTAGGGGTAAATAAATTAAGGTAGTTGGAATGAAGATCACTCGTTGATAGATAGATATACTTTACTTCTGGTACCAGGTACATATTAATATTATAGACTACATAATAAGTACGACCTAACGGATTGGCTGCGGGGAGACGACTGCTGCGCCGCGCTAATACAATTGAGCGCCTTGTACTAAATCAATGCGTCAGCAGTGTCGCTACAGAAACATAAAACCGATTGCTTTAAAAACCGATTCCCGCGTCATATCGAATTATTATACTTGGTATTTGTAATCGTTTTTTTTAATTACGATTAATTAGCATTTTTTTAGGTTTTCGCGATCACTACAAATCATAATTCAACGACCCCTTTTTAGGAAAACAATCACTACAATTTCAGCGTGTATATACAACGTGTTATTTAAATAACTGAAAACCTCTTAAGGGGTCATTGTACTCATCAGGATGAGTAACTTTTACTATGGGACCAACTCTGAAATCGCGAAAAAAATATTAGCTGATTCCAATATTTATGTACGTGGGACACTCAGAAAGTTTTGCGAAACTAAAAAAAATTGTTCTATACGTACATTTATTTTTATCAAATCTTTTCAAAGTACTTTCTACTAGCCTCTATACAAAGATTCATGCGCCTAAACCAGTTTTCAAAACACTTTTTCCAGTCCGCCGCAGACACCTCGTTTACAGCCTGCTCGAACGCAGCCAGCGCATCTTCCGGCGACGAAAATTGTATCCCTTTGAGCAGATTTTTTATTTTTGGGAATAAAAAGAAGTCACACGGTGCTAGATCAGGGCTGTAAGGAGGGTGACCCAGGAGTTTGACTGGCGTGCTGTCCAGGAAGTCCCTCGTTTTGAGTGCGGTGTGCGCAGGTGCATTGTCGTGGTGGAGCAGTAGCCCGCGGAGCCCTGTGTTTGGTCGCTTGTTGCTTATAACAGAGAAAACTTCTGGCAAACATTTGGTAGTATACCATTCGGCATTAATGCTTCTTTGAACCCGTAAGGGAATTGATACCAAGTGGCCAGTCAAATTAAAAAAGCTAGCGATCAAAATCTTACCCCCGCTTCTAGATCGCTTCACTTTGGCAGGCGTTGGCTCATTTTGAAACACCCAAACAGTCGACTGGCGCTTGGTTTCTGGGTCGTATTGATAAATCCAGGACTCATCACCTGTAACGATGTCGTAAACACGCCGAGACGAGCCTGCTTCAAATTTGTTAAGCATATCACGGCACCATTCCACCCGGGCCTGCTTCTGAGCATCGGTGAGGTTGTGCGGCACCCAGCGTGATACTATCCTCCTCACGCGAAGATGGCTGTGTAGAATCTCGTGAACGCTTCCCGATCCAATCTTCAATATGTGTTGAATCTCCTGATATGTAATTCGCCTATTGTCTTGGATTAAATTTTTCACTGCTAGCACGTTTTCTTCGGTAACAGCCGTCAAAGGGCGACCGCTTCTTTCGTCATCCCCCAAAGTTGGTCGACCGCGCTTGAATTCGTTATACCAACGATACACGGTTGCCTTGGAAGGGCCTTCATCCATGAATGCAATTTGAAGTCTATCGTACGATTCATCCGGTTTCAGGCGACACTTGAAATCGTATAAAATCATAGCTCTAAAATGTTCCCGGCGCAGATCCATATTTCAGTGAGACACAATACTTTGAATTAACTCGCAAAAAATGTGGAGGGAAATTTTGAAATTGGAACTTACTTATTTTTACTTATAAATAATCATATTTTCGAAAAACATTATAACTGGCCAGCCTCCCATATATAAAAACTTTTTTTCGCAATACTTTCTGAGGGGCCTGGTACACATAAATCGACAAAATGTAAGGATCAGCTGATATTTTATTGATTTATTAACCAATAGATCAGGTTGAATCAACCACGTTTCTCGGATTTCAAATAGATTGTGGTCTGACGTGGGCTTCTCACATTGACAAGCTTTGCGCTAAGTTGGGAAGCGCCTGTTTCGCCTTGTATCGGCTGTCGCGAGTGGTTGATGCTGATGTGGTCCGCACTTGCTACTTCGCAACCGTGCACTCTATATTACAATACGGCACCGAGCTCTGGGGGAGTGCAGCAGACAGGCTGCGCGCTTTCAGAATGCAAAAACGGGCTGTCAGGGCAATTGCACGGGTGTCGCGACTAACATCAGCGAAACCTTATTTCAAGTCACTCAAGATTCCCACACTTCCCGCGCTGATAATATTTCAGGTGGCTATTTATGTCAGGAAAAATATGGATTGTTTCCCTAAGCGAGGGGATAGTCACTCGTACAGAACCCGTGGTGCGTATAAGCTCGCGGCTGTGTCCAGGAGACTGGCGCGGTCGGACAAACTGACTCACGTTATGGGGCCGACAGTCTACAATCATCTGCCAGAGCATATCACTAGCATACGTAGCTACAATGCTTTTGAAATAAAATTAAAATACTGGCTCGTAGAGAATACGTTTTATACAATTGAGGAGTTCCTAGCTCCTAGTCGCAATTAAATTATATTATGAACCGTTATATTTAGATTGATTTTATATTTTTACCTAATGAAATGTTAATTAATTTATTTATTGTTTTTATTGTATCAGATGCATTTTTGATAATTTTATTCGCATGTTGATGTTTTAATTTATTTTATTTTTATTAATCAAATTGTAGATTGTAGATGAATTAATTATCAAAGGTATAGGTAGGTGTAGGTATTATGTTAGATATAATAATTTATATTGAATTTATTTTTATTTTGAAATAGTGAGTTTTATTATGTTCATCGTGAATAATGAAATATGTACTTATATATAAATTGTGACGTATAATTTTAACTAATTATCAATAAAATGTTTATCTGTTTTATTTTTTTCGCGATTTCAGAGTTGATCCCATAGTAAAAGTCGTTCAAACTGATGAGTACAATGACCCCTTAAGAGGTTTTCAGTTGTTTCAATAACACGTTGTATACACGCTGAAATTTGAATCGCTTAATTCCTGAAAGAGGGTCATTATACTCATCATTATGAACAACTTTTTCTATGGGACCAACTCTGAATTCGCGAAAAAAAAATCAGGTGGACCAACAGATTTTTTTTTCGCGATTTCAGGATTTCAGCATGTATAATTATAGATGCTATTTTTTATGTTCACCTACAGCTATTTTTTAGGGTTCCGTACCCAAAGGGTGCTAACGGGACCCTATTACTCTCGCTACACTGTCCGTCCGTCCGTCCGTCCATCCGTCCGTCCGTCTGTCTGTCACAGGGCTGTATCTTTGTAACGGTAATAGATAACCAGTTGAAATTTTCACAGAATATGTGTTACTATGGTGTCTATCACGACAAATACTAAAAATGAAAAAAAGTCTAAAACCAAAGGGGGGGTCGCCATACAAGAAACCTCATCAACATTTTTGTTCCTGCTCTATCTTCAAAACGGTAATACATACCAGCGTCAAATTTGGTCTGATTATAGTGCGTACTATGTAGTTTAGCAACAAATACTAAAAACTGGGCAAACCTAGACATATGTGGTGGTACCTACGTAAAAAAGAGATGTAAAAATTCACATTTCGCGTAAGTTCGTTGATGTCTTTTGATTAACTCTCGTAAATTAAATCAGTTTCTATGGGGTATCAGGTCGATGGGTGGTACGGAACCCTTACTGCGTGAGTCCGACTCACACTTGGCCGGTTTTGTTATGTCTTGTTGTGGCAACAAATATTTTTTCATTCTTTCTTTCTATATGCTGAAGCGTTTTAAAAATAAAGTATGTAGGTATTTATTCATGTAATATTTTGTAAAAGTTTAGATTTTTCGGAACATAATCGATAATGCTCAGTCTCAAAGCGGTTCAAAATGGTCACAACACTACGGCAACAAACCCATGGACACAACATTGTAATGACGTCCTCTCGAAATGTTAAGCAACGATTAATTCGTGTTTTTACCCGACTGCGCCAGAATGAGGGTTATGTTTTTCGAGTGTATGTATGTATGTATGTATGTATGTATGTATGTATGTATGTATGTATGTATATTTCTTTGGCACGCTCTGTAGCCTAAACGGCTTGATGGATCTTAGCTTGAGAGGTGTCGTTTGATTCGTCTTAATTGTGAGAGTGACACTGGGTATGTCAAAATTATAAAAATCAAAATGGCCGCGTTTTGGAGCCATTTTAAGTGACTTCAAAAAAATTTTTTTGCTCAAAACCTATCGAGTGGGGTATCAAAATAAAGGGTTTTATAAATGGTTTACGAAAATATATTCAACTTATATGTTTAAATTTAATTTGGAATGAAAAATGCTAAAAAACAAAAAAATATTCTACTTTAAAAATGAATTTGACTTTTCAAAAATAACATTAATAGTATCTATTATTACTATAATAAAACTGTAAAGGTCGAAAAGTCTGTACATTGAGTTTTTTTTCGCGAAAACCGGCTAGGGTGACTAGAAATAAGCTATAGAACACGAATCAATCGTTTAAAAAAATTATGTCTGTCTGTCTGTCTGTCTGTCTGTCTGTCTGTCTGTCTGTCTGTCTGTCTGTCTGTCTGTCTGTCTGTCTGTCTGTCTGTCTGTCTGTCTGTCTGTCTGTCTGTCTGTCTGTCTGTCTGTCTGTCTGTCTGTCTGTCTGTCTGTCTGTCTGTCTGTCTGTCTGTCTGTCTGTCTGTCTGTCTGTCTGTCTGTCTGTCTGTCTGTCTGTCTGTCTGTCTGTTTGTTACCTCATCACGTGAAAACGGCTGAACGGATCGTAGTGAAACTTAGCATTTCTATTGTTATTAGTCTAACTTAAAATATAGGGTATGTTTTATCTGAATCGGTTGAGTAGATCCAGTGATACAGCTTGACCCCTCTATTGTATTAAGTTGCATACAAAGTGGATGGATTCTATTAGTATCATAGAAAATATAGAATAACATAACATAACATAGCCCATCACTGTCCCGCTGCTGGGCATGGCCCTCTTCTTGGAATGAGAAGAGTTAAGGAACTGGATATTGTTAGTGTAATAGATTATCATAACATAATCAGCTCATTACCTACTGCCCCACTGCTGGGCACGGACCTCTTCTCGGAACGAGAAGAGTTAAGAAACTAGAAAATATAGAATAACATAGCGTAGTCAACCCATTACTGTCCCACTACTGGGTAGGGCCCTCTTCTCAAAATGAGAAGAGTTAATGAGCTGGATATTATTAGTATTCTAGAATAACATAACATTACCAGCCCATTACAGTCCCACTGCTGGACACGGGCCTCTTCTCAGCATAAGAAGAGATGTGGTTAGTGTTATAGAATAACATAATCAGCCCAATTACTTCCCACTGCTGGGCACGAGCGTCTTCTCAGAATGAGGGAGTTTAGGGCTAATTCCATGAAATTCCATCACCTTAGCCGGTTGGTTGTAAAAACAAAATATAGTATGGTCGGTAAATAGTGTAATCGTCTGTGTAGGCGCTTATATGTATATATTTGAAGACACTGTGTTCATAATTATGACATTATGTTATTTTCCGACATCCACGCGGACGGAGTCGCGGGCACAGCTAGTGATAAATAAAACATGACAAAACTAAAAAAATTTAAATAAAAAAATTTATTTACAAAAACAAAAAACCCGACTGCGTGTAAAAATAACAGAAAATATATAAACAAGACTTATCAACACGCAGGCGGAGGCTACCTATGAACTATTATGTAATTCATGACCAAAAACATACGTGGCCTCCGTCTGCGTGTTGATAAGTCTTGTTTATATATTTTCTGTTATTTTTACACACAGTCGGGTTTTTTGTTTTTGTAAATTAATTTGATGCATTTTTCCAATAAAAGGTGAAACTGGGTGCTTATGAATAATTATTATTTTTATAGGGAATGTTAAACATACTTATTATTTGGCATTAATAATTTGTGTTTTTCATTTCCTGTGTCGACGTTCGTACAAAGTTTCCAAAATAGATTACGCTAGTAACCTGTCAGTTGAGGCGGGAGGCAGCGGCGGACTTGGGAGCGTGTCAAATTCAATACAAATTTATGGATGCAGCTGGAATTAATATTTTTTCGAAGACTTTGTATGGATATCTTAAATTACCAACCGCAAATAACGTTTTTATAGTTTTTTGGTGCATTGTACACTTAATACTAACCACATGCAAAATTTCAAGTGTGTAGGTCTGCTAGAAGTACCTTAGAATTTTGATGATCGGTGAGTGTGTCAGTGACAAAACAAGGGAATTTTGACTTGATATAATTCGTAATACATTATAGGTACAAACTTGTTATTTGGGGATAGAGGTAGGTTTAGGAAGTACTCTTGGTAACCGAAATTTCTGAATTCTAGCTTTACCCACAACGAAGATACAGAGGGCTTAAAAGTACCGCGAATTGCTTCGAGAAAAGGATGGTACGGCCGTGCCCGTATTTGCTCGACTTGGCGGGGGCACTGCCGTGCCCCCAGATTGCAAGCAGTGTTTGTTCCGTGTGGTGCCGGACGTAAAGAATTACATCATCCTATATCTTTTCATCGGTGTCGTAAAAGGCGACTAAGGGTTTCACCAGAGGATGGGCTACAGAGCGTGCCAAAGAAATTTACATATAAACATACATACAATCGAAAAAAATAACCCTCCTTCTGGCACAGTCGGGTAAAAATAATCATCAATTTGATTTTCATCTAAAGTTGACCTTCCTTGGCCTTCACCATGTTCTTTTATAAAGTGTAAGTTCTCCCATCGACCTGTACACTGTCTGCCCAAGCAGGTGCGCCGCAGCCGGACCACGTTCACCACGTACCAGTTGCACGAGTTGGAGAGAGCCTTCGACAAGACGCAGTACCCCGACGTGTTCACGAGGGAGGAACTCGCAATGAGGCTGGACTTGAGCGAGGCTAGAGTACAGGTGAGAAAACGTCACTTTTAACACTAGTCTTCTAAACGTCTACGTCTTTTGTGTATAAAAACCGGTCAAGAGCATGTCGGGCCATGCTTAGTAAAGGGTTCCGTAGGTAGGTGTAATTACAAAATAATCAAATAGAATAGTAATCATTATGGCTATTTTAGGTTTACCGTTTTTAGGGTTCCGTACGCAAAGGGTACCAAATGGGACCCTATTACTCTCGCTACACTGCCCGTCCGTCTGTCTGTCTGTCACAGGGCTTTATCTTTTGAACGGTAATTGATAACCGGTTGAAATCTCTCTCAGAATATGTGTTGCTATGACTCCTATCACGACAAATAATAAAAATAATAATATAAGCAAAGTGATTCCACTGTTTAATTCTGGTAGCACATCTGATCCCACAAATTTTCGACCTATTTCAATACTGCCTACACGGAGTAAAATTTTTGAAAAAATTATTTTGACCCAAATGTTGAGACACTTTAACAAGCACGATCTTCTTCAGAAAAAACAGTTCGGTTTTACTAAGGGTCGTTCAACTACAGATGCGGGCGTGGAATTGCTGAAAAACATATTCGAGGCCTGGGAGAACTCTCAGGATGCTATTGGTATATTCTGTGACTTGTCTAAGGCCTTCGATTGCGTACATCACGATACACTCATAAGGAAATTGCACCACTATGGAATAAGGGACAAGGCTCTCGACCTTCTGACTTCTTACTTAAATAACAGAATTCAGAGGGTTGATGTTAATGGTAAGAGATCTCCAGGTTCTGCGGTCACCATGGGTGTTCCACAGGGTTCAATTCTCGGTCCTTTTTTGTTCCTTATTTATATTAATGACTTTCCTTATTACGAAAGAGATAATCATGAAATTGTGTTGTTCGCGGATGATACGTCACTTATTTTTAAAATCAAGCGACAATTACTTAATTTCGACGAAGTAAACAATACACTCTCCAAACTTGTCCATTGGTTCACTGTAAATAATCTTCTCCTTAATGAGAAGAAAACTAAATTTATAAAATTTTCAACGCCTAATGTCATTCAGGTACAGACCAATGTACAAGTGAATGGGATAGAGCTGGACCCTGTTGAGTCAACTATTTTCCTTGGCATAACTATAGACGCCAAGTTGCAGTGGGGCCCACATATCGACAAGTTGTCAAGTAGACTTAGTTCTGCAGCCTACGCTGTTAAGAAAATTCGGAACATTACTGATGTGGATACAGCCAGAATAGTCTATTTTAGTTATTTTCATAGTGTAATGACTTATGGGATTCTCCTCTGGGGTAACTGTGCAGACATTAATACCATCTTTGTTTTACAGAAAAGGGCTGTTCGAGCCATTTACAAATTGGGTCCAAGGGTTTCTCTCAGAGAAAAATTCAGAGAGTATGGTATTCTGACTGTAACTTCTCAATATATTTATGAAAATTTATTGTATGTGCAGAAAAATATTTCAGATTTTGTTAAAAATGTCCGATGTTCACAGTTTTAACACAAGGTACAAACACAACCTTGCTGTACATCGTACTCGTCTCCACAGAGTAAGCAACTCGTTCATGGGTCAATCTATACGTTTTTACAACAAACTTCCCATTGAGGTCCATAATTTATCCCTTAAGAGATTTAAAGCTTTTATTAAAATTAAACTTTGCAATAAAGGATACTATAAAATTTCTGATTATCTTGATGATAAAAAAGCTTGGGACTGATCTGCTCGCTAGATACAGGCAATATTGTCTTTTTTTATATCTAGGTTTACGTTTACGTCATCTTTTATTTTGTACAGTTTTTATTGACATTGGATTATACCGTTTTTTTGACATGATTTATACACCGTTGTGACATTTTATTTATATACTTTAATTTGACAATTTGGTTTATATACATTTAACCATGCATATTTATTATATAACACAACAAACTTGTCTTGTCTTGTTGTCTGGACTTTAAAAGAGATTATGATCCCTGAGTTTGTTTCGGTATTTCTTCTCAGAGGTAGTCATATAGGAAATGCCGATGTCATCTAGTTTTTATAATTAACCGACTTGTAAAAGTGATTTTTAACATCCAATTTGCAGAATAAATGATTTGTATTTGTATTTAATAAAAGTCTAAAACCAAAGGGGGTCCCCTTTGGTATACCATACAGTAAACCTCGAAAAACTTGCAATTTTGATGAACTCTCGCAAATTAAATCAGTTTCTATGCGGTATCAGGTCGATGGTTGGTACGGAACCCTTACTGCGAGAGTCCGACTCAAACTTGGTCAGTTTTGCAAAAGACGGCAGCATTGGCGACTCCGAGCGTGTTATTATACAGCGTCATCTAGCGGGTCAAATTTAAGAGGTGTGTCATGGCAACATCGGCTCTTTTTGTGATTTATTCAAATAATAATATAGGTAATGCAATTTTGCCCTAATGTCGAATCAATGTGAGTCATGAGTTGAAACTTGTGTCCTTAATACAAGTTACCTTGATAACTTAGCAATAGTGCTAGTTACGACACATTTTTATTAGGGTTCCGAACCCCAAGGGTGCTAATGGGACCCTATTGCTCTCGCTACGCTGTCCATCCATCCGTCTGTCTGTCACAGGGCTGTATCTTTGTAATGGTAATAGATAACCAAATGAAATTTTCAGAGAATATGTGTTACTATGAGGAGTATCACGACAAATACTAAAAACAAAATAAAGTCTAAAACCAATAGGGGTCCCCATACAAGAAACCACCAAAAACATGCATTTTTTCATCGTTTTTGTTCCTGCTCTATCTTCAAAACGGTAATACATACCAACGTCAAACTTGGTCTGATAATAGTGCATACTATGTAATTCATATTTTGCGCACTTTACGTTGATGTCTTTTGATAAACACTCGTAAATTAAATCAGTTTTTATGGGGTATCAGGTCTTTGAGAGGTACGGAACCCTTACTGCGCGAGTCCGACTCGCACTCGGCCGGTTGTTTATCTATGACCACGCATAACTTTTACAGAGTACTCCGATTTTGATAATTCTTTTATTTGATAGGGCTTACCTCGAAGTTGGTACCATTAAAATTTAAAAATAAAACCAGCCAAGAGCATGTCGGGCCATGCTGAATATTACAGGGCTCCGTAGGTAGTGCGTAACAAACGAATCAAATCGAATATTAATCATGGCTATTTTAGTCTTTAGGGTTCCGTATCCAAATGGCAAAAAACGGAACCCTTATGGATTCGTCATGTATGTCTGTCTGTCTGTCTGTTCGTCCGTATGTCACAGCCACTTTTTTCCGAAACTATAAGAACCATACGGTTGAAACTTGGTAAATAGATGTATTCTGTGAACCGCATTAAGATTTTCACATAAATATAGAAAAAAACTAATACATTTTGGCGGTTCCGCATACTTAGAACTGAAACTCAATTTATTTTTTTCATCAAACCCATACGTGTGGGTTATCTATGGACAGGTCTTCAAAAAAAAGTTAATTAACAAAACCAAAAAACCCGACTGCATGTAAATATAACTGAAAAGATGTAAACAAGACTATATCTGAAAGTATCAAATCAACACGCAGTCGGAGGCTACGTATGTTTTTGGTCATTAATTACATAAGTAGTTCATAGGTAGCCTCCGCCTGCGTGTTGATTTGATACTTTCAGATATAGTCTTGTTTACATCTTTTCAGTTATATTTACATGCAGTCGGGTTTTTTGGTTTTGTTAACTTTTTTATTTCAAAATTTTTAGTTCTGTCATGTTTTATCGCGCTATTAATGTAATTTTTTTTAAGTCACACATAAATATACACACCGGCACAATTAGCGGAACACAAAAAAAGCAGGATTTTAAAATCTTTTATTTGAGGAACTGGCCAGTTATGATATTTTTTTAATTTATTGTCAAATTTGAAAATAGAAAATTAGATGACATACACTTTTTTCATTCATTTGTTTTATTTTCCCGAACAATACGTTTTGTCAACTTGTTCGAGTAATAACTACGTAATTGTAATTTTTTTGAAAAATTGCACTTAATGGTTTTTTATAAATTTGTTATTCTATAGGCAATTTTGTTTATTAAAAGCTCTTTATTATGCCTGACTTAACATCACTGGAAATCATTAGGGCTGATGAAATGAGAAGAAATGGCCATACCTACAGATCGATTGCCTCAAGGCTTCGTCGACCAGTATCAACGATTCATCGCAGCATCCAGCGGTACAGATCGTCTAATTCTCTTGTGAGGAGGAGGGGTCAAGGTAGAAAAAGATGTACATCGAGGCGAGATGACAGTTTTTTACAACTTGGAGTTCGTAGGAATACGCGATTAACGGCTGTACAAGCTCGAAATGAACTGGAAGACGTTCGAGGAGTACGAGTAAGTGAGCGTACAGTTCGCAGGAGATTTGAAGAAGTTGGATTAGGGTCGTATATACCTGCCAAAGGCCCAAAACTTGAGAGACGTCACCGCGTAAACCGATTAAGCTATGCGCGAGAACATCGTCATTGGGATTTGAACGAATGGCAGCAGGTTCTCTTTACTGATGAGTGCAGAGTTCTTTTAAAACAGATCGATGGGAGACAGCAAATATGGAGACGCAAAGGAAAACGCCACATACAGTCTAATTTTGAACACACAGTGGCTTATGGTGGCGGCTCGATTATGGTTTGGGGAGGGATATGTTTGGGAGCTCGCACGGAGTTAGTGATAGTCACAGGAGGGACCATGACAGCAGATCGATACATCAGAGACATTTTAGAAGAACATGTTGTACCATTTGCCCCATTTATTGGTGACGACTTTATTCGAATGCAAGATAATGCTCGTGCTCATAGTGCACAATCGGTACAGGCATATCTGAGCCACGTAGGTATACCGGTGATGCGGTGATGCAGTGGCCAGCAAATTCCCCCGATATGAATCCGATAGAGCATGTCTGGGACTTGCTAAAAAGAAGGGTTAAATCCAGAATGCCACCCCCCAACAATCTGAATGAACTTGGAAACACATTACTTGAGGAGTGGGAGCGGTTGCCTCAAGAAATCATCGATAACATAATCTGTAGCATGCCCAGACGAATGGAAACCGTAATCAGAGCAAGAGGGGGAAACACTCGTTATTAATTTTGCTTTAATTTTATTGTTAAATCATTTAATGCTTACTTTTTTTTATTTTTTGTGATGGTTCATAATCATCTAAAAATTTCACTTATTTCAAATTTCTTTATTTTTCAATAAAAAATAACGAAGACTTTTCAAAGTCGTTGTTAAAAGATGTTAATCAATTTGTTATTTTGTGTCTAATTACATTTTCGTCAAATATATGCGTTATTATCTCATAGTCTCACTTGTGTTATATATAGGGTACCCAATTCATTTTTAACGTTGAATATTTTGTTGTTTTTTAGCATTTCTCATTCCAAATTACATTTAAACATATAAGTTGTATATATTTTTGTAAAGCATTTACAAAACCCTTTATTTTGATACCCCACTCAATAGGTTTTAATGAAAAAAAAAAAAAATTTTGTTGACGTAATATGGCTCCAAAAAGCGGCCATTTTGGTTTTTATAATTTTGATATACCCAGTGTCACTCTCACAATTAAGAAGAATCTAACGACACCTCTCCAGCTAAAATCCATCAAGCCGTTTAGGCCACAGAGCGTGCCAAAGAAATATACATACATACATACATACATAAATACATACATAAATACATACATACATACATACACTCGAAAAACATAACCCTCCTTCTGGCGCAGTCGGGTAAAAATGATATTGAGGTTTCTAATATAATTTTGTTTAAACCGAATAGTTTGCGCGATAGACACTTCCAAAGTGGTAAAATGTGTGTCTTCTAACTTTTAAAATGAGAGAATAAAAAAAACTAAAAAAAAATATATGATGTACATTACCATGTAAACTTCCAATGAAAATTGGTTTGAACGAGATCTATTAAGTAGCTTTTTTAAATACGTCATAAATCGTAAACCGCAATTTACCTTAATTTCTTGTCAAACTGGAATATATATTAGCTTGTTTAGCTATCACAAGCCTATATGGGCTTGCATATAGTTAGAACTAAATCCCATCATTTAGGTACCTAATTATAATGTTTACTTATCAATAACTTAATTTAAAAAAAAAATACACTATTATTAAAACATCGATCAAAGTTACAACGAACTACAAGAACTTTTATATTATGTTACTTGCTACCACAGAACCTTTCATGGGCGAGTCCGACTCGAACTTGGCCGTTTTTTTTTGTTTTGGCACAAAGTATTGTCAGAACTTTTGTTTTAAACCGTTAAGAAAGAACATAATACCGATCCGATAATAACTATTTATTGACATCTACATATCTAAATAGTAAACACTAAACATTGACGTATTATTTTTTAGGGTTCCGTAGTCCAAGGAACAGAAACAGGTCCAGAAACTACAAGGAACCCTTATAGTTTCGTCATGTCCGTCTGTCCTAATCCTTTACAGCTTAATAACTTCTACAGTTATAAACATAAGTAAATGAATATTTATTATTTTTAACGCATTTTACGCATGTGAAACGAAATCTACCGATTCAAATTGTGGAAAGAAAAAAAATCGCTCACGAGCAGGATTCGAACCTGTGACTCCTGGCTCAGTATGCCAGTGCTTTAGCCACTAAGCTACCGTGAACACTGCTCGTGGTATCGAAATTCTCATCCACTTGGTACATCTTTGGGTGACGTCGGCGATATCTTATTAAGAAACAGTGTTTCTTAAAATAAAAGCGCGTAAAATGCGTTAAAAATAATAAATAATTAGTAAGGGTAGGCATATCTATACGACTTTGAATTAACTGCAAAGTTAGTCGAGTCGGTTAAAAAACACTGTTTCTTAATAAGATATCGCTGACGTCACCCAAAGATGTACCAAGTGGATGAGAATTTCGATGCCACGAGCAGTGTTCACGGTAGCTTAGTGACTAAAGCACTGGCGTACTGAGCCAGGAGTCGCAGGTTCGAATCCTGCTCGTGAGCGATTTTTTCTTTCGACAATTTGAATCGTTATAAGCAAATGAAATTTTGTTAACAAAATAGTCTAGATATAGATCTCAATTATAAAAGAATAAAAAAATCGTGATTACGTATTTTAGGGGTGGTGCCCATACATGTAACGTCTTTCGACTGAAATAATAATGATGATGAATTGTAATCAATTACTTATCATGTGAGTGTGACTACATTTATCACCAAACGATTAGAGAAATGTCGCGAATTCTGTTGAATCTAATAAAATTTGACAAAATATGTGTGGGGGTATGTGTGTGTATGGGGGGTGTGGGGATGTGGGGGTGTGTATGTGTATTATATCCATTGTCTAGTACCCATAGCACAAGCTCCGCTTAGTTTGGGACTAGATGGTGCTGTGTAAAAATGTCCCAAAAATATTTATTATTATTATTTGTTTGTTGGTTTCATTCATTCATTAATTCATTCATTCATTTGGCATACTTTGCACGTTAGGTACTTTGCGTATGATAGCTTCAAATGTGCATTAGCCCTCGTAATTGAAAATACAGTATTTTTAGTTACTGTGCAACTGAAGTTACTGTATTTTCAATTACGAGTATGTCTACTTGCACGTTCAACCAAATTGCAAAGGGTTGTCGGTAGAGGTGCAAGGGTAATTAAAATTAGTTCTATTCTCATCGCGCGGCGGCACAATGAGCGCAAATTGTCGATGGCCTGTGCGGTCACCGCAACACGTCACCAAAGCTGTAAGGGCAGCCACACACTAACTGCTTGACAAGCATATTCGAACAATGCTTCTTGTAACAGTGTCCAATGTTGGCTTCTTGTAATAGTGTCCAATGTTGGCTTCTTGTAACAGTGTCCAATGTTGGTCAATTTCTGTAAAACCTTTTAGTAGTAAATAGCCAAACAGATTGATGGAGAATGAGTTTAAGGCTATGCTTAAAATTATTATCTGTGGTTTAAACTACATTCTTGAAAGCCTAACGTGCTTTAATTACCTACCGAAATCTTCTACTAGTTGTATTACAGAAATTTATCAATACAAAGTAAATCTAAACGTAGTTGGCACTAATGTCAAGTATGCACCTATCTATCTACCAAAATTGCATTCTACAGTAGAAGGTCTTTTAGATTTACTGAGTTACTGGCGATGACTAGCGAAAAACTTTACTCTTATTACCAACGAGGCCCGAAATTTTTAGGAAAGATGCTTAGTATATCTTAGTAGTTAACAAACTCAGAGCAACAGAATATTTAATTAGAGATAGGACAAGCCGCCGCGTAAAGGCTGACCGTTGTATGCACAGTGGCCATACACTGCCGCTTGTTCACAGTCACCTACACCCGAGTGAGTATGCGCACTAGTTTAATAGAAAACTTTATTTTATTTCCTAAATGCCGTAAGGACACAAGTGTGCGTGTTTTATATGTGTGCGTTCTTTTTGTTAAAATTTATTAATGCGTTTCTTGCGTTGTATGCGTAAATTGCGCTTGCGACACTTGGACTCCATGCAAACTAGGCGGCATGTCCGATCTCCTTATATTCCGATATCTGTGTTAACAACCTATTATTTCACAAAATAGGACTGCAGTTCTGTTAATCGCATTAAGTGCACGGTCGCGTCTCACGTCACACTGGTGTGGCGCGATATAATGGTCGCTAGTTCGCGCGTCATTACGCTCTTCTCGCGAGAGCGTAATGTTTGCAGCGTTGCTCGTCGCAGCGCCGCATTATCGCGACTCCTTCACTAACTGTCGTAGATATTGTAATCAGGCCTCTTGCAAATTGCCGCGTTTTGTACAAGAATGAAATTATTAAGTTCCGTTATAAGATAATAATAGCTAATGTGCATTTACGTCGTCCGTTCTTTTCTGTATTGCAAGTGAAGGCAGCAACTGCAGTTATTTTTTGTATTGCCAGCTATTATCGCACCTCGACCAAGATTCGTTGTTTATGTAGTGAATATTTTTCTACTTTTAATGTTAGCATATAGCAGTCATTCTTATTTTTTACGTGAATGAAAATGCTATCATTCCTCTGTTGCATAACAAACGGAAAACATGACGAGTTATATCATTCCTCTGTTGCATAACAAACGGAAAACATGACGAGTTATGTAGTTTCAGTCAGAAAATGTATAATTCAGTTCATAATTCCTTCGTGTGACTTGTGTCAAGGGTTGTCTGGGCGGTCGATTTGGCATCATTGCTGCATCGTTGTGGAGAGTGCTACCAGTCTGGCACCTGCAGCTGGGTCGCTTCTTCGCTCGTTACATGCATTCAGTCGCGGATGTGTGATAATGGCATTCTTAAATATTAATTTGGATAATTAGACGATATTGTACAGGTACCGATAACTAATTGTTAGTTGTGGTGTGTTATATTAGTTAAATATAAGATTTTAAGAAGGATCTGAGTGGCATCTGCTGGTAGTTCTAAAAACAAACAAAAACCTTCTTCTACAAATCAGTGATAACTCCTTCATATCCAAGAGACTTTACCTTCCTATTTCCTATATTATACCGATTAACTACCTAATCAAATCCCATTGTACCATAATGAGTCGTAATCTCAAGTAACAATGGTTAAATTAAGCGCGGTTTGGCGCGGAGTGCTCTTAAACTGCAGTTAAAGCGAGCGCCTGCAATTTGGTAATTAGGGACTTCATGCGGCCTGCGGGGAGGGAGAGGATAATAGCGAGTATTAGACACCACACTTGAGGGATTTGCGGGAACTTTTGGATGATTTTGGTGTCTGTGGGTGTATGATGACGATCCTTTAATTTGTTGAAATCGGATGCAAAAGGTAGCTTGGATTAGTCTAGGCTTGCGGCGGTGAAGTGTACCAGGCCCCTCAGAAAGTATTGCGAAAAAAAGTTTTTATATATGGGAGACTGGCCAGTTATAATGTTTTTCGAAAATATGATTATTTATAAGTAAAAATAAGTAAGTTCCAATTTCAAAATTTCCCTCCACATTTTTTGCGAGTTAATTCAAAGTATTGTGTCTCACTGAAATATGGATCTGCGCCGGGAACATTTTAGAGCTATGATTTTATACGATTTCAAGTGTCGCCTGAAACCGGATGAATCGTACGATAGACTTCAAATGGCATTCATGGATGAAGGCCCTTCCAAGGCAACCGTGTATCGTTGGTATAACGAATTCAAGCGCGGTCGACCAACTTTGGGGGATGACGAAAGAAGCGGTCGCCCTTTGACGGCTGTTACCGAAGAAAACGTGCTAGCAGTGAAAAATTTAATCCAAGACAATAGGCGAATTACATATCAGGAGATTCAACACATATTGAAGATTGGATCGGGAAGCGTTCACGAGATTCTACACAGCCATCTTCGCGTGAGGAGGATAGTATCACGCTGGGTGCCGCACAACCTCACCGATGCTCAGAAGCAGGCCCGGGTGGAATGGTGCCGTGATATGCTTAACAAATTTGAAGCAGGCTCGTCTCGGCGTGTTTACGACATCGTTACAGGTGATGAGTCCTGGATTTATCAATACGACCCAGAAACCAAGCGCCAGTCGACTGTTTGGGTGTTTCAAAATGAGCCAACGCCTACCAAAGTGAAGCGATCTAGAAGCGGGGGTAAGATTTTGATCGCTAGCTTTTTTAATTTGACTGGCCACTTGGTATCAATTCCCTTACGGGATCAAAGAAGCATTAATGCCGAATGGTATACTACCAAATGTTTGCCAGAAGTTTTCTCTGTTATAAGCAACAAGCGACCAAACACAGGGCTCCGCGGGCTACTGCTCCACCACGACAATGCACCTGCGCACACCGCACTCAAAACGAGGGACTTCCTGGACAGCACGCCAGTCAAACTCCTGGGTCACCCTCCTTACAGCCCTGATCTAGCACCGTGTGACTTCTTTTTATTCCCAAAAATAAAAAATCAGCTCAAAGGGATACAATTTTCGTCGCTGGAAGATGCGCTGGCTGCGTTCGAGCAGGCTGTAAACGAGGTGTCTGCGGCGGACTGGAAAAAGTGTTTTGAAAACTGGTTTAGGCGCATGAATCTTTGTATAGAGGCCGGTGGAAAGTAGTGTCCCACGTATGTAACCCACTTCACCGCCGCAAGAATATATTTATTTATTTATTTATTTTATTTTATTTTATTTTATTTTATTTTATTTTATTTTATTTTATTTTATTTTATTTTATTTTATTTTATTTTATTTTATTTTATTTTATTTTATTTTATTTTATTTTATTTTATTTTATTTTATTTTATTTTATTTTATTTTATTTTATTTATTTATTTATTGTTGTTATTATATATATATGATGAAGAATAAACTACCCCTTAACATCCGGTGCATGCTGTCTGAAGGAACTTAGGTACATTACACTTAATATACATTGTACTATTGAAGTACCTAACCAATAACTACCTACTAATAACTTCGTTATACATCGACCGTTGATCAGTCAAACAAGTACCTATTACATGATTTTATACTGAGTTAGTAGGTATGATGAGATGAAATCATCAAAATTACCCATTCTATTTAGGATTCATAATAGCCTAAATAGTTAACATACGAACTTAATATCAAAGACGAGAATAAGAGCATTCGTATTTGCAGTTGTTGAGTACCAACCCTATTGGTGGCTAAGTATTAGGGGTGCCACACAGTTCTTAAATCACACTCAAAGCAGTGCAAATTGCTTTTAATCCAGTCCATAGATGCCGTTCACCGACAAAGGAAATAGTACTTTATTCTTCCTCGCGTTTTAAAATTAAACCGTATTCAGTCGTATTAAGGTATGTTTTGCCATATGTTCATTGAAGTTTTAAGTTGAAATTTAGAATGGTATGGAGTGAGTTTCAATAAAAATGTCTAGTGATTGCTCTATGTAATCGACACGAGGCGTTCTATTCATTGTGAGTGGTACTTGTAGAGGCGAACGAATTAAGTCCATGTTCAATTGACGAATTTCACTGCTAGCTTGGGAACGAAAAATTACATCATACTAATACATTTATGTAGGTACTGTAAAAGAGCCAAGTGCGAGTAAATAAAACTTTTTAACAAAAACCGGCCAAGAGCATGTCGGGCCATGCTCAGTATTATAGGGTTCCTTAAGTAGATGTAATTACAAACGAATCAAATCGAGTATCATGGCTATTTTAGTTTTTGCAATAATCGGCAGCATTCGTGACTCAGAGCGTGTTGTTAGTAGTGCCATCTAGCGATCAATTCAAGAAGCAAAATTTAAGAAGTGTGTCATTTCAAAGTAACTTTTTGTGATTATTTCAAATAGAAAGTAGCTAAAGGAGCATTATTTGCTATGATAATTTTTCTCTAAGGTCAATGACCTTTAAACTAGGACGTTTTAAGTATTTTTCAGTTTTCTCTCTATAACTCAAAAAATTATAATCACATTATACTCAAAATAATTTTAAAAGAGAGTTTTCACAAAGGTCTATCAATGTGGAAGATTATAAGATTCTACATTGTATAGTTTAGAAATGGCAGGGGGGGGGACACATTGCAAGCCACTTTGGCGGGCTATATTTCACAGATGGTACACCTGATAAAAAAGTGGTGTATGAAACATTAGCTTCATTTTAGTAGGCCTATTCAATGATATCCCACACGAGGGGGTGCAGCGAAAAAAATTTTTTTTTCCCCATTTCACATGTATGGACGCCACCCCTAAAATACGTAATCATGATTTTTTTATTCTTTTAAAATTGAGATCTATATCTATACTTTTTAACAAAATTTCATTTACTTATGTAGAAGTTATTAAGCGGTAAAGGATTAGGACAGACGGACAGACGGACAGACGGACAGACGGACAGACGGACGGACATGACGAAACTATAAGGGTTCCTTGTAGGACTACGGAACCCTAAAAAAGAATCATCAAAATCGGACTACTCCGTAAAAAGTTATGCGTGGTAATAAAAAAATAAAAAAAATATACGCGTCGATTTGAGAACCTCCTCCTTTTTTTTCGTCGGTTAATAAAAGGTTAAGACGCTGACAACAGCCAAATACCCCAAATAGGCTTCTTTTAAAAACATTTTTAGCTGTATCTATTCAGTTTGCTGCAGTGAAAAAAAAAAATGTTAATCTTGATCGTATTTTCTGAAACTGTATTGTGCCCAAAACACGTTTTCTTGAAGTTTTCTCGATTGAAAAGAATTGTCAACTAACCTCTTAAAACATGCTTTAAAGCAAATAATCTCTATTATTTACTAAATATTATTAATAAAATTAAGAAAACATTTGAGAAAGACAATAATCTAAACATTTGTTGTTTCTGTTTTTCAAATAAGTTTTTAGTTTTTTATGATTTTTTTTTTTTGTTTATTTTCATTCAAGTTGAGCGGCGTATCCGACGTCCCTCGGCTCGTTGCCTCTCTTTCAGTTCTGTACGAAACGACAGTGACCGCAGAGGTCTGATTTTTTAGGTGTTGTCAGCCTCTTAAATGCAAAATGTTGATTAATTTTTATGATTTTATTTTGATTTCAGTATGAATACTGAACTCTCTGATAATAATATTGCAAAGAGCCTGCACAAAGATGTGTAAGTTGTAGAGTGAGTCATCATCATCATCATCATTTCAGCCGAAAGACGTCCACTGCTGGACATAGGCCTCTCCCAAAAGGGGGGATATGCCATAATCGCCACGCTTGGCAGGCGGGTTGGCGATCGCATTTGGTTGGTTAAATACTCGGAGAACGCTGCTGCCCATCCTCTGGTGAATCCCTTAGTCACCTTTTACGACACCCATGAGAAGAGATATGGTGGTGCAATTCTTTACGTCCGGCACCACACGGATCCGACGAGAGTAGTGTAGAGAGAGTGTGTATACATATATGTTTGTTACTTTAGAGTAGTGTATCATAATAATTATGGAAATAGCTTTATAGAACCTATTCAGTTGATAAGATTGGCCTCAGTATTGGTCTCAACTCCTGACGGGAGGTGTTTAGTCCGCCATAATTGTCGTCTCGACTACCATTGTACGAATGCAGCGACTCAGTAAAACGGTCTCATTTGAAAATTATGAAATTACACCAATTTTTCCTTCTACAATGTCTTTTTATTAGCGCAATGTGGCTCGACTAGCTCAATTTGTTTCTATTCTCCATTCAATTGTATGCAAAAGTGGACTTTATAATAATGGCATAAGGAACGTTTTGGTACATGAATGTAAAGGAATGGAAACCACGTATGCGTAATTGCTTTTCATTACGATTCCATTGTAGTCGAGAGGTGCGGACGAGTGGGGGGTGAGGAAAGCGGGGAGGGCGTCAAATTGCCATCAATTACACAATAAAAAAAATTAAAATCGGCCACAACTCGGATTGGAGCCATTATTCGGAAAGAATCCGGTTCTGATTTTTGGTTTGTATGCTGGTGCTTCTCACTGAGCTACATGCTTTCTGCACTGGATGATCTATTTAGGAAATCAATTTGATGGTTCGACGGCTTAATTACGTTGTTAGGATTTAGCTATGTTCAGTAGCGGTCGTGTAAGAGTTGGAATGCCATCGAACAACTTGTACTATGGGGTCAACCCTGAATACATAAAAAATCAGCTGATCCATACACTTTGGCGAGCGACATCGATGATTTAAGGTAAACACTAAATAAATTAATTAACCCAGATATTACTGAAACTTTTTTCTCACGCAGAACGTTCTGAATTTTTAGTATATTACTTCATGATAAGGTAGTGTTCTGAGAAAAATATTGAAAAAAATCCTGGTTCCCTGGAAAATCTGGAAAATGGGTGGCGTTATAACGCCCGGTAGTAAGATAGGCTGCTATTAAAAAGTTTGCTTGCATGCGATTTAGTATTGAATAAAACAGAAATAGATGTACTTATAGTAGTTTTAATTGGATATTCAAAGTAATAATTCGCCAATCACATGCATGATACGCATAAGAACATAATTTTGGATGTAAATGTATACGAAACTCTAAAGGTCACCCGCGGCTACGCCCGCCTGGACATCATTTATCGCTTACTCCGCAGGAACCCATTGGTTTTCAGGATGAGAAAGTAGCCTATTTCCTTCTCTTGGTCCCAGGCTACCACTTTGTCAAATGTCACTACGATCGGTTCAGTGGTTAAGTCCTGATGAGGTAACAAACAGACACAGGCAGAGTTACTTTTATAATAGTGTAGATTTACGACAGAAAAAAAATCATTTCTGAATCGTGCAATGGCTTTGTGAATCCTCATAGGTACTAAATTAAGTGATCAGTACCATCATATCAAAAAACCTCGTGATGGCTTCTAGGTATGCAGCTGGATCCACCTTTTTCCTGTATTCTAAATGTCTCCAACAATCCTCGCAACAATTCGACGATAGGATAAGTGGTCATAATCCCCACCGCCATTTTTATGTTACTGCCAGGCATTATATAAAGGCATATCTAGGCAATGGCAAAACAATGACAAATAACACTTTTACCACGAATGGAACTGCTATAGGTATAGATGTAGATGGTGTCTGTTGTTCCCCATCGACAATGATTCAACAATGTGCCTTTTTGTGCAATGCAGACGAAGACAAATCATCTTCAGATTCTTCACTAAGAATCGTCAAAGACAATCTCTGCTGAAATTATTAGTTGGGAACCTGAAAATCAATAAAATGGGTTGATATGATACAAATTAACATATCGCATCTAGGAGATTTTGCAGTGATACAACATTTTCATCGCCAGAATCCCCGTCAGTCACTTTAGTATTTGCATTTTCTGGTGGAAATATTGTGATTTTTCCTCGGAAAATCAACGTACGAATCTGGATAATGTAAAATATCGATTATGTCACTGAGCCATTTACTTATTTGCAACTAGCGTGAAACCATAATTTTATTGGTCACTGTACGCCAATTTTACTACCGGGTGTTATAACGCCACAAATAATAACAGGCGTAAATCGTTATGAAGAACCATGATATTTGAATCAGTTATATATTATATGTAAGCTGTGAGAAGAATACTTTACGACATTTTAAATCAAATAAAAACTTTTTAACAAAAAATAAAACCGACTTCAAAAACCTTAACTAAAAAGTAAAAAATAATCATTGTATGTATTTTAAAATCTTAACTTAAACAACATTTTTAAGGCGGCGCGTGGTTGACCCTTTGCGTCATGTAATGTACAGTCGAGCGCAATATCTATAGTAAAAACAGTTTATGTGAACGTACATGAAAATCACGCGCCGCCTTCAAAATGTTGTTTAAGTTAAGATTTTAAAATACATACAATGATTATTTTTTACTTTTTAGTTAAGGTTTTTGAAGTCGGTTTTATTTTTTAACCGACTTCAAAAAAAGGAGGAGGTTATGTATTCGGCGGGTTTTTTTTTTTTTTTTTTTTTTTTTTTTTTTTTTTTTTTTTTTCATGTATGTACACCGATTACTCCGAGATTTATGGGCCGATTTACGTGGTTGTTTTTTTATTTGGTAGAGGAAGTTCGCGCGGTGGTCCCATATAAATTTTATTGACTTAGGTCGAGTAGTTTTTGAACCAGCTTCAATAAATCAGTTTAATTTAGCTTCGCTTACCTAGATGATCTACTAATAGTTTCGTTTTTCTGTGAATTCTCAACTAAAAAGTATGAAATAAAAACTTTTTAACAAAAAAAACAAAACCGACTTCAAAAACCTTAACTAAAAAGTAAAAAATAATCCTTGTATGTATTTCAAAATCTTAACATAAACCAAAATTTTGAAGGCGGCGCGTGTTTTTCATGTATGTTCGCATAAACTGTTTTTTACTATAGATAAGCGCTCGACAGTACATTATATTTACATGACGCAAAGGGACAGTCACGCGCCACCTTCAAAATTTTGGTTTATGTTAAGATTTTGAAATACATACAAGGATTATTTTTTACTTTTTAACCGACTTCAAAAAAAGGAGGAGGTTATGTATTCCGCGGGTTTTTTTTTTTTTTTTTTTTTTTTTTTTTTTTTTTTTTTTTTTTTTTTCATGTATGTACACCGATTACTCCGAGATTTATGGGCCGATTTGCGTGGTTGTTTTTTTATTTGGTAGAGGAAGTCCGCGCGGTGGTCCCATATAAATTTTATTGACTTAGGTCGAGTAGTTTTTTAACCAGCTTCAATAAATCAGTTTAATTTAGCTTTGCTTACCTAGATGATCTACTAATAGTTTCGTTTGTCTGTGAATTATCAACTAAAAAGTATGAAATAAAAACTTTTTAACAAAAAATAAAACCGACTTCAAAAACCTTAACTAAAAAGTAAAAAATAATCCTCGTATGTATTTCAAAATATTAACATAAACCAAAATTTTGAAGGCGGCGCGTGTTTTTCATGTATGTTCGCATAAACTGTTTTTTACTATAGATAAGCGCTCGACAGTACATTATATTTACATGACGCAAAGGGACAGTCACGCGCCGCCTTCAAAATTTTGGTTTATGTTAATATTTTGAAATACATACGAGGATTATTTTTTACTTTTTAGTTAAGGTTTTTGAAGTCGGTTTTATTTTTTGTTAAAAAGTTTTTATTAGTTAAGGTTTTTGAAGTCGGTTTTGTTTTTTTTGTTAAAAAGTTTTTATTGTTAAAAAGTTTTTATTTCATACTTTTTAGTTGAGGGGTGATTCATAAATGTTTATATAACCAATTTGAGAATATATTTTTATTAACCTTTGCTATCCCACTGCTGGGCAAAGGTCTCGCTCATGTTCTTCCAAACGTCCAATCACTATCGTGACAAAAAAACACGCATATCGGCCAAGAATTCTCATAATGAGGAACCAATGAGCAGATCATCTAGATACGCAAAGCTAAAATAAACTGATTTATTGAAGCTGGTTAAAAAACTACTTAACCTAAGTCAATAAAATTTATATGGGACCACCGCGCGGACTTTCTCAACTAAATAAAAAAACAACCACGTAAATCGGCCCAAAAATCTCGGAGTAATCGGTGTACAAACATGAAAAAAAAAAAAAAAAAAAAAAAAAAAAAAAAAAAAAAAAAACCCGCGGAATACATAACCTCCTCCTTTTTTTGAAGTCGGTTAAATATAGGAAACCTAACAGAAATACAAAAAAACCTACGTTTTCGAAACCATGTTTCAAATAAATTATACCGTTGATGTTAAAACACTTCTAAACTTCAAATCACTAAAAATGTTGTGACAAACACACTAGTTTATTGTTAAGTGATCAATCCTCGTTAAATTAAAGTAAAACAATCTTTGTTTATGTAACAATAAACACTCATAAATATCGGGTAGATCTAACGCTCGATTCGTGGCGTTATAAAGGTCGGTAGTAACAAGTGGGTTAATAGTTTCAAAAACACTAGAAAAACACACTTTTATAAATTGAAACCTGATCGTGTTCAAAGTCCATTACGTGGCCTTTCTCACAAGTGCAAACACGACTATGATACGATATTCCATCATGGAATGCCAGTGCCTATCTTCCGGCTTCATCATCAGACTTTGAAACCTAATCGTGGTCAAAGTTCATTACAAGACTTTTCTAAGAAATCCAAAACAGCTATGATACGATTTTCCATCATGAAGTTCCAGTTCATACCTTCCGGCTCCATCATCAGATCAGTTCGACAGTACCATATTATTGTATTGTCATCAGAACTACATCATCAACTCAGCCTATCGCAGTCCACTGCTGGACATAGGCCTCAGAACTACACACAGCTGCCAATTTTCATTACGCTACGACCCTTGGAAAATGGTTAAATTAGTTACCTTAGATTCCATCACATAGTTAGTTACATACAGGTCGACCTAATAAAAGCGTGTTAAAATTACTTGCGTTTTTATGGTTCCGTATCTTAAAAGGAAAAAACGGAACCCTTATAGGATCACTTTGTTGTTCGTCTGTCTGTCTGTCTGTCTGCTGGCTGGCTGGATGTCTGTCTGTCCGTCTGTCAAGACCTTTATCTCAGGTACGGGTGGAGGTATCAAGTTGAAATTAATACCACATACAGTTACTAAAGTCAGTGATCACTTGAATAAAAAAAAATTCAAGCTTTTAAGTCAAGGCAATCAAAGGATAGGGCCATTCATGTCATTAATTTTGATACTCGCAAACTGACTCATCAAACCCTTCGGGGTACTTCCCGTTGATCTAGAATCATGAAATTTTTCAGAAAGCAAGCTACTGAAAAAACTCACACAACTCACTCTACTCATAAAAAACATTAACCTAGCTCTATAAGCTGTACAAGCTCGATAGTATTAATCTATCTATTCTATACTATAATAAAACTGTAAAGGTCGAAAAGTCTGTACATTCTGTTTTTTTTCGCGAAAACTGGCTAGGGGGACTAGAAATAAGCTATAGAACACGAATCAATCGTTTGAAAAATTTATGTCTGTCTGTCTGTCTGTCTGTCTGTTTGTTACCTCATCACGTGAAAACGGCTGAACGGATCGTAATGAAACTTAGCATTTGTATTGGTATTAGTCTAACTTAAAATATAGGATATGTTTTATCTGAATCGGTTGAGTAGAACCAGCGATACAGCTTGACCCCTCTATTGTATTAAGTTGCATACAAAGTAGAGGTCATGATTGTTGGTTGGATGCAGGTTGCAGGTTCCTAAAAATACAACTGGATTCTATTAGTATCATAGAAAATATAGAATAACATAACATAACATAGCCCATCACTGTCCCGCTGCTGGGCATGGCCCTCTTCTTGGAATGAGAAGAGTTAAGGAACTGGATATTGTTAGTGTAATAGATTATCATAACATAATCAGCTCATTACCTACTGCCCCCCTGCTGGGCATGGACCTCTTCTCGGAACTAGAAGAGTTAAGAAACTAGAAAATATATAATACCATAACGTAGTCAACCCATTACTGTCCCACTACTGGGTATGGCCCTCTTCTCAAAATGAGAAGAGTTAATGAACTGGATATTAATAGTATTCTAGAATAACATAACATTACCAGCCCATTACAGTCCCACAGCTGCACACGGGCCTCTTCTCAGCATAAGAAGAGATGTGGTTAGTGTTATAGAATAACATAATCAGCCCAATTACTTCCCACTGCTGGGCACGAGCGTCTTCTCAGAATGAGGAAGTTTAGGGCTAATTCCATGAAATTCAATCACCTTAGCCGGTTGGTTGTAAAAACAAAATATAGTATGGTCGGTAAATAGTGTAATCGTCTGTGTAAGAGCTTATATGTATATATTTGAAGATATTGTGTTTATAATTATGACACGATGTTATTTTCCGACATCCACGCGGACGGAGTCGCGGGCACAGCTAGTATATGATAAAATTATCTATTTTCGAGCTTGTAGAGCTTATAGAGATAGGTATATATTTTTAACGAGTATCATTCAGAAGGTATATTGTTTTTAACACGCTTTTTACAAGCTTTAATTTAACTTGCAATGTATTTTTGTTAATTAATATTTTTATTTTAAAATTTTTAGTTTTGTCATGTTTTATTTATCATACATACTATTAATGTTTTTTTTGAAAAGTAAAATTCATTTTTAACGTTGAATATTTTATTGTTTTTTTAGCATTTCTCATTCCAAATTATATTTAAACATATAAGTTGTATATATTTTCGTAAACCATTTATTAAACCATTTATAAAACCCTTTATTTTGACACTCCACTCGATAGGTTTTGAGCAAAAAAAAAATTTTGAAGTCACATAAAATGGCTCCAAAAAGCGGCCATTTTGATTTTTATAATTTTGATATACCCAGTGTCACTCTGACAATTAAGACGAATCCAACGACACCTCTCAAGCTAAGATCCATCAAGCCGTTTAGGCTACAGAGCGTGCCAAAGAAATATACATACATACATACATACATACTCTCGAAAAACATAACCCTCCTTCTGGCGCAGTCGGGTAATAAAGAGACGTCTCTCTAAATCCAATATGGCTGACTTCTAAAGATGGTAGACTAAGTTTTTTATGCTTTCCTAGATTGAGCTGAAATTTTGTATACACGTTTAGTTAGAATGACAATGCATGGTTAGCTGTGTGATGTCATTCTAAATCCAACATGGCGGAACACCCAAAATGGCGGACTAGTTATTTTTAATGCACTCCTACAGTATGGGTATCAAATGAAAGGGCTTGCTGAGAATAACTCGAATAATAAGGTGACGTCACTCTAAATCCAATATGGCGGACTAAGTTTTTTATGGTTTCCTACAATATGGGTACCAAATGAAAGGACTTGCTAAACATACGAATGCAAGTTAAAAAACCTGTCCAGCTATAACTAAAAAATAAAAAATAAATTAAAAGTAAAAAAACTTTATTAAAAACAATCTTTCATTTAAATGCGCTACAAAGAATAAAATAAACTTTTCCTTTAAAACTTTTATTATCAACTTATAACGTCATTACACAATTTATATGATATAAAAGCTTGTCGCGAGATTTACCTGTGTAGATAAACAAGTAAATTGAATGACTTGATCTGATTGATTTAATGTAAAAAAAAAACCGGCCAAGTGCGAGTCGGACTCGCGCAGTAAGGGTTCCGTACCTCTCAACGACCTGATACCCCATAAAAACTGATTTAATTTACGAGAGTTTATCAAAAGACATCAACGCACACTGCGCGAAATGTGAATTTTTGCATGTCTTTATTACGCAGGTACCACTACATATGTCTATGTTTGTTTTATTTTTAGTATTTGTTGCGAAACTACATAATATGCACTATAATCTGAGCAAGTTTGACGCTGGTATATATTATCGATTTGAAGATAGAGTAAGAACAAAAACGTTGAAAAAAATGCATGTTTTTCGAGGTTTCTTGTATGGACCCCCTTTGGTTTTAGACTTTTTTTTTGTTTTTAGTATTTGTCGTGATACACCTCATAGCAATACAATTTCTGAGAAAATTTCAACCGGTTACCTATTACCGTTCAAAAGATACAGCCCTGTGACAGACAGACAGAGGATAGAAGACTGGAGGATGGCTTCTCTTATATTTAGACCCGATCGGATCGAATGGGCCATTAACAGCTTCAAGCCCTTTAAGACCGGAGGGGAGGATAATATCTTCCCTGCCTTACTACAAAAGGGGTTGGATATTATCTTACCAACGCTGTTGAAGGTTTTTCGAACCAGCTTCGCCTGGGGCTACATACCCACAGCGTGGACTAGGGTGTCCGTCACCTTTATCCCCAAAGGGGGAGACAGGGACAAATCGATGCCCAAGTCCTATAGACCAATTAGTCTTACCTCCTTCATGCTCAAAACCATGGAGAAGGTACTCAACCAGCACATCAGGGCTACCTACTTAGTAGACAAACCCCTGCACGTGAGACAACATGCCTATCAGAAAGGCAAGTCCACTGAGTCCGCATTGATGGACTTAGTGGATAACATAGAAAAAGCTGTTGAGGACAAAGAAATTGCTCTGTGCGCCTTCTTAGATATAGAGGGGGCATTTGACAACACCTCAACAAATGTCATACTAAAAAGTATGGAGCAACGCAACATTGACCGAACGACCATCTACTGGATCGAAGCAATGTTGCGTAACAGAGTAGCGTCAACATCTCTCTTAGACACAACCATAAGGATGAGACTAAACAGGGGTTGCCCACAAGGGGGCGTCCTGTCTCCCCTAGAATGGTCTTTAGTTGTTGACAGCTTACTGAGCGAGCTCAATAGGGCTGGCTATTACACGCAAGGTTACGCGGACGATCTGGTAGTGATTACCGTTGGCAAATGCCAATCAGTCATCTCCGATCTGATGCAAACGGCCTGTAGAATAATCGAAAGATGGTGCAAAGACTCCCAACTTTCGGTCAATGCAGACAAAACTGTCATAGTACCTTTTACAAAGAAAAGGAAGTTGGATGGCTTAAAACCACCAACCCTCTTCGGTAAAACGGTCAACTTTTCGGATGAGGTCAAATATCTAGGCATTATCCTAGACAAAAAACTCACGTGGAATGCACACATTAAACATGTGACAAGGAAAGCAAAAATTGCTTTGGGAACTTCCTGCCGACTGGTCAACTCGAAATGGGGCCTTAGACCATGGGCAACGCTGTGGCTGTACACTGCTATAGCAAGGCCCATGATAACCTATGGCTGTGTCGTATGGCATGGAAAAACCCATCAGACTACCTGCAGGGATGCTCTCTCAAGCCTCCAGAGACTCGCGTGTCTCATAACAACAGGAGCAATTGCATCGACTCCGACCGCTGCACTTGAGGCTCTGCTTAATCTCGTTCCTTTGCATGTGCAGGTGCAAATGGACGCTAGGGCAGCAATGATAAGGGCCAGAATAGCGGGAAGGACAAGATGGAAGTCGACTGCCATGAGGGCACTGCAAGAGAACCTTATGAAGAAAGACATCATTGCCATGCCCACTGATGCAATGTTAAAAGAATACAGCTTTGATAGGCTGTTTAGGGTATTCATACCTCAGAGGACTGAGTGGAAGGACGACACGCCAGGCCAGCCTCAGTCCACTGATGTTGTTTGGTTCACCGACGGATCAAAAAAAGAGGGTCTAGCAGGAGCCGGATTCCACGGTGGGCGGCCAAAGGTAAAAAAAATTCGCCAACCTAGGCCAGCACACCACTGTGTTTCAAGCGGAATTATTTGCCATTATTGGATGTGTCCGTTTAAGTCTGCAGAGGACCTATATTAATAGGCGAATCTTCATCTTCTCTGACAGCCAGGCTGCTTTAAAAGCCTTAAATTCAGAGGAAATTGACTCCAAACTTGTAAAGGAGTGTGTCCAGCTATTAAACTCACTAGGAGCGGCAAACTCAGTGGCACTAGGATGGGTACCTGGACACTGTGGCATTAGGGGCAACGAAGCCGCTGATGAACTGGCTAGAGCTGGTGCTGAAAGCCCCAATGTGGGCCCGGAGCCAATCTGTGGCATTCCTAAATGCACTACTACAGCCTACCTTAAAAACTGGGGAACTGACCAAAGTATTAGCCTTTGGGAAAAATCCCCAGGCCAAGAACACTCGAAAGCGCTACTTGTGGGCTTCAAAAAAAGGTTTACGAAAGAAGCGCTTTCGTTGAACAAAAATCAGATAAGAATCCTGACAAGAACCCTTACTGGGCACTGCAAGCTGAACAAACACCTTCACAGGATGGGCCTCAGTGATACCACAGTTTGCAGGTTTTGTCGCGAAAAGGATGAGACGCCCATCCATATCCTATGCGAATGTGATGCAGTGCACCACATCAGAAGCCAGCATCTTGGAGGCCACGTCATCTCAATGCAGGAGATCAAATCCTCCTCCCCCAAGGTCATAGTCGACTTTATGATTGACTTGCAGCTTGGGGAAGTGTTGTAATGCTGCAAGAGGCGTCACAATAGATCTTTTAGGTCGCAGTGGCTTAGGGGCGTTCAAGACCCTACCTCTTTCCTCAAATAAATAATAAATAAAAAAAATAAATGACAGACAGACGGATGGACGAACGGACGGACGGACGGACGGACGGACGGACAGCGTAGCGAGAGTAATAGGGTCCCGTTTGGAACCCTTCGGGTACGGAACGCTAAAGAGACGTGTGGCACTCGGAGACTGCCGCGGTAAAGCTATTGCATAGCATTTTTTATGTAAATACAAAGAGGAGGTAACCGAAACTCTAAGCAAGCATGAGTCACCAGATTGTGGGGCGAAGAGGGGGATTACGCATGCGCAGTAACGCCGATACAACCAATGCCACCTAGAGGCGATTTGCAGAACTAAAGAAACAAGCGTGATATTTCAAAAAGTCATTAAAAGTTCTGCTATTCATCGATAGATGGCAAAACTAAAAAGTATCACCGCTGTGCTGGTCGGAGAGGGGGTTTTTGGTTATTTTCGTTACGGAATTTCTGGATTCGGTCTCCACGCCCAAGGCCCGCGATAGAAGCTATGCAATAGCCTAAAAAATTGAGACTAAGTAAATACGAGTACCTAACGAATCTCTGCGATCTTTACCATAGTAACATCTTCTGACATCAACTGGCAATTCCTAGACGTGTATAATAAAATGCATTATGGTATTGTTCACAGGTTTGGTTCCAGAACCGGCGCGCAAAGTGGCGCAAGCGAGAGAAGGCGCTCGGCCGAGACCACGCACCATTCATGCACCATGATCATGGTAGGATATCATTATTGTTATTTATCATTATATAAATCTACGTAAGGAGATGGTGGGTTTAGCTAGACTCCTACTTAAGGGATTGGCCACAAATAGCGAAAGACTGAAACAGGTGGAAAAAAAATGAAGGATACAAATGTTAAAAACCAACAATTCACTTAAACACTTTTTTTTTTTTTTTTTTAGCTATTGTATAGCTTCTATCGCGGGCCTTGAGCATAGAGACCGAATCCAGAAATTCCGTAACGAAAATAACCTAACACCCCCCACTCCGACCGGCACAGCGGTGATACTTTTTAGTTTTGCCATCTATCGATGAATAGCAGAACTTTTAATGACTTTTTGAAATATCACGCTTGTCTCTTTAGTTCTGCAAATCGCCTCTAGGTGGCATTGGTTGTATCGGCGTTACTGCGCTTAAGCTATTGCATAGCTTCTATTGCGGGCCTTGAGCATGGAGACCGAATCCAGAAATTCCGTTACGAAAATAACCTAACACCCCCCACTCCGACTGGCACAGCGGTGATACTTTTTAGTTTTGCCATCTATCGATGAATAGCAGAACTTTTAATGACTTTTTGAAATATCACGCTTGTCTCTTTAGTTCTGCAAATCGCTTCTAGGTGGCATTGGTTGTATCGGCGTTACTGCGCATGCGTAATCCCCCTCTTCGCCTCGCAATCTGGTGACTCATGCCTGCTTAGAGTTTCGGCGTTAGGGCACCTCCTCTTTGTATTTACATAAAAAATGCTATGCAATAGCTTTACCGCGGCGGTCTCCGAGTGCCACACGTCTTTTTTTGTTTTTTTACAATTCTTCATCAATTTATCCACATTTATCTTTCCTGCTCCATTATCAGACCCTGATCACCATCTATCTATAACTTATTCATTGAAACCATTCCAATGAACCCAAACACGAAACTTTTGCTATAAGTTGGCGAGGAGTTGGGTATTCTGCAGATTTCAGATGATGCTGCAGCATCAACTCAAGGTGACTATGATCTAGTAATATTATATCAAATTTGAATCAATCAGACCTGTGGAAGTTGCTCACATCCCTTCATCAAACAGAAAAGAGCTGATCATCTTCAAACGGCTGAACAAATTTTCTTGAATCATAGCTAAGAATATTCTCGATGAAGTCACTTTTCAAACAAAAAAACTACAACAAAATTGGTTCATCTGTCTGGGCGCTACGATGCCACAGCCAGACCCATACATACATACACCCTAAAAACATTACCCTCCTTCTGGAGCAGTCGGGTAAAATCCACTGCTGTAAAATAGGCCTCTCAATGATTGTTACAATAAACCATCAACGTTGCCATAACTCAGCACGCCTGGCGATCACAGTATGTTGTTACGCCGAAAGTTAGACGCCGAAGCCCATCCTGTTAGGGGGTAACCCATTAGAATTTCCATTCTGTTGCTCAATTCGGTCAGTAGGCAATATATTCTTACAACTCTAATTATATCATCATCCTTCTGCTTTTATCCCAATTTATTTGGGGTCGGCGCAGCATGTATTTTTCTTCCATACATCTCTAGCTCTGCTCTAATTACCTATTTCTGGGGGCACGGTAGTGCCCCCTACTAGTCGAGCAAAGACGGGCACGGCCGTACCATCCTTTTCTCGAAGCAACTCGCGGTACTTTATAAGCCCTCTGTATCTTCGCTGTGGGTAAAGCTAGAAGTCTGAAATTTCGGATACCAAGAGTACTTACTAAATCTACCTCTATCCCCAAATAACAAGTTTGTACCTATAATGTATTACGAATTATATCAAGTCAAAATTCCCTTGTTTTGTCACTGACACACTCACCGATCATCAAAATTCTAAGGTACTTTTAGCAGACCTACACACTTGAAATTTTGTATGGGGTTAGTGTTAAGTGTACAATGCACCAAAAAACTATTTTTTTTTTTTAAATCTTTATTTATTATAAAGGGGGTTTTTTCAAACATGAAAATGCCACCCCCATGATTGTATACAAAAAAAAAATACTATTTTTTTTTATTAAATTAGTTAAACTAATCTACCCGCAACCTTAGACATATGGAGATCATTTTGTACAGCATTCTAGCATCATCCGACAATGGTGAAGCCAGAATGCTATTATAGAATCCTACACTAGTATTTGTGTCACTGAAATTGTGACGTCTTTGAGCTTCAACGCGCCTGCACTCAGCCAAAATGTGATGGGTGTCTTCAACGATTCCGCACACAGCACAGTTAGGAGATTCAACTTTGCCCATCATAAATCCAAAACTGTTTAGCGGGACATGGCCTGACCGGAGTCTCAAAGCCGTCACAACCTCCTGTCTGCACATCCTTCTCACACTGAACCACATCGAATGAGGGAGAGAGGGCTGAATCACCTTATACCAAATACCTTTCGTTAGAGATCTCTTATCGAAGTATTCTGACCAATATTCAAAACATGTTTGCCTTACTATAGGAATAAGTTCGGTATACCAAGGCAAACAACCAAATGGTTCTCCATCAGACCTGGCTTCGTAAGCAAGACGATCAACTAACTCATTTCCCTCTAATCCAATGTGAGAAGGAATCCATTGTAGGACAACAATTTTATGTTTGGCAACAATTTTATAAATGTATCTAATAATAGAATAAGCCAATGGAAGCCCTCTAAAAGGTGTCGTGCAACGTATCAAGTGTTGTAGGGCACTTTTCGAATCTGTAAAGATGACAAATCGTTCACAATCCAAAGATTCGATGTACGCCAAAGCCTCCGCGATGGCAATCAGTTCTAAATGCATTATAGATACTTTTGCAGTAACTTGGAACTTATAGTAGGCACCTGTTTGTGTATCTAAAAATGCAGCGCCAGAACAATTCTCATGTATAGAACCATCCGTATAAACAGAGTAATAGCCACAGTATTGATCATTTATCAATTTACAGCACAGGACTCGTAAATTATGAACATTATAACAACGCTTAGGTTTAATGATAGCATCTAAACTAGGCTTAATAATAGATGATAAGTCCATATTGCTGACCCAAGTGTCCATTGAAAACATATCAAGCGTACTGTTGCAATAAATAGGTTCCTGTCTTAAAATGTTGTGTAAAATTACTAAAAGTGGCTTTTTCTTCCGTCTCCAATAATAATTTTCACTAAGATCATGCAACTTTTCAAGCATATTTATAATAGGAAAATTACTGCACTTTGATTTTAAATAGAATTTCCCGGCTAAGTATCGACGTCGCACAGATAAGGGGCACAATTGTAATTCGGACTCCATTACGTGAATTGGAGTGCTCTTGATAAAACCACCAATCAAGCGTAAACATACATTTTGTGATCGATCAAGTTTTACTAGATGAATGTCGGCGCTGCTATCTAATAAAAAACTGGCATAGTCCATTCGGCTACGAATAAGCGCAATATACAGCCGTCTTAAATGAATCTGATGAACACCCCACCCAGGCCCCACTAAAACCTTAAAAATATTCGTAAACTTAGCCACCCTTTCACAGACCTCGTTAATATGCTTCTTCCAACGAAGACCCCTATCTAGCCACATACCTAAATACCTAACGGCATCTACTAACTCTAGTGTTGTACCATTCAAACGGACATCAACAACTTGTCGACGAAATCCTCTATTAAATAAACAAATTTTACTCTTAACTGGGGAAATTTCTAAACCTATTTGACTTAACATATCATCGATTAAGTCAAGTGCAGATTGGATCTTGGTTTGGCCCTCGAGAACAGACTTACATTGCACATAAATTGCAAAATCATCCGCATACTGGGAAATCTGAACATCATTCTGCAAAGTTTTGCAAATCTCCATAGTTATTACATTAAATAACAATGGTGATAGTGGGTCCCCCTGAGCCAAGCCGCGACCAGAATGTCGACTTATAAAGCTGTTGCCTAGTTTTATTTTAAGAACTCTTTCATGGAGAAAATTCCACAAGTATTTACATATTCGTGACCCAACTTGTAGATTATCTAAAATAAGAATTAGGGCAGAATTGTTTACATTATTATATGCACTGTCAATATCTAAAAAGCAACCCATGGTGGAACAACCCTCGGACCAACCAGTCTGAATTTTAGTAACGAGGCAGCTTAAGCTATCTAAACATGATCTACATTTACGAAATCCCACCGTATTTGTAGAAAATACACGATTTTTTTCTAGGTACCATTCCAGTCTTCGACATAAAATATAATGAAAAATTTTGCACACACAAGATATCAGTGATATGGGTCGCAGAGAAGAAATGTCATTGGAATTACGTCCAGGTTTAGGAATAGGTATAATACAAATATCACGCCACTGAAATGGGACAAAGCTATGTATAAAAAATTTATTATACAATGATAACAAAACAAGTTTACCTACGTCCGGCATGTTCTTAATCATAGAATATGATATATCATCGTACCCAGGAGATGTATCCTTCACCTTAATACATTTATCGAGCTCCTGAATAGAGATTTCAGATTCTAAGGTAGGATTACCGTGGTAAGTAATCGGAGACGGTGGTGGCACATAATCAGGCGTCAATGAATTTAATAAGTTTTCAGCACTTTGTGGGTCAACATAACGTCTCGCAGCTCGGCATCCTTTGAACCATTTCATTTTGCGCCACATGTCACTGGAAGTTGTAGACTCATCAACTGAAGAACAGAAATCTTGCCAGTCTGTTCCCTTAGCCTGACGCATTAACCTCTGACTTGTGTGAATCCTTTCCTTAAGAATATCCAAATTTTGGGGAGTGGGGTTGCTTCTAAAAGTGGCCAGGGCCAGTCTACGACGAGCCACAGCGTGTGAGAGTGCGGCAGTCCAATAAGACCTTGGTGTAAACTCTGAAGTAGGGTTTTGATTAAATTTAAATAACGGAATAAATTTGTTAGCTGCGTCATTAAGAGTGTCTATAAATAGGTCATAAGCATTTTGAAGGTCATTTGGTAAATTGAAATTGTAAAATTTTTGTTCTAAATATTTGTAATAAGATACCCAATCTGCTTTTCGAAAATTTCTTTTAATAACTGGGGGAAACTGTAACGAACATAGGGTTGAAATTTTAATGATTAAATGATCACTGCCCAAATTTTCATTTAGTACGGTCCAATTAAATTGCAGTGAAATATCCAAGGACACCAGTGAGATATCGGGGGAAGTTTGTTGCAAATTGCCATTTACTAACCGAACTCGTGTATGCGTACCGTCATTCAAAAAAACAAAGTTGCTATCCAAAATCGAATCGTGGATTAAACTACCTCTATGGTCAGTTTTATACGACCAGCTGACGTGATGGGCGTTAAAGTCACCTAGAATTAATGTTTTGGATGGTAATAATGTTAAAAGACTAGCCCACTCCTGCTGCGTAGTAACTACCGTAGATGGACAGTAGACTGCAAATACATTTTCAATTGGTTGACAGTTAAACAACTGAACGCACACTACCTCGATGCCGGTATTGGCAATATGCACGTGTCTCCGCCGTGCTTTGATTGACTTGTGTACCACTATAGCTACACCGCCGTATGAGTCATCGCGGTCCGTACGGTAAACATCATAACAACTAACTTTAAAATTACTTTCCGGCTCGAGCCACGTCTCACTAAGGACAGCAATATGGACTTTTTCTTGGCGTAAAGTTTCCAAGAAAGAAACTAATTTCGGCTTAACACTCTGGGCATTCCATTGTAAAATATTTAGCCTGACAGCTTTTTTAGGCATCACAGTGGATAAGAAGTAAAACTAAACAATTTTTTAATCCACGACCATTCGGAAATATAACTAACTGACAATAACATCAACCACTCGAGGCACAGCTGAATAACAGAATTGATTTTTGAAGATACACTGGCTTGTCGGAGGAAAATGACCTCTTTTAATCGGGATAAAAGTTCACTGAAAGGGGGACATTCCTCCTTTTGTCCGTCATCAGACACACGATCTCCCTTATCATCGGCACAGGAATTCCTAAACGTCCAATCGTCATCAACAGGGTGCCCTTTGTTTTTCGTCGATTTCGAGTCAGTTCTTAAAGATTGACGAGTCGCTCTGGTATGTACTTCGACTTTGTGGATATTAGTCCTCGCCTGAGTGGTTTCAGCATAGGTAGCGCGAAGAGGGGCATCAGGCGTGGCAGATATCTTATGTAGTGAGGAATTGCCTTGAAGCAGGGGAAATTGGTCACAGGCATCTGTGGCCAACGGGGTTGGGGTGGGAACAGATTTTTCAAGTGAAATGTAATATTCCAATGCCTTTCTGTATGTACATCTCAACTCTGCCATGATTTCCCTAAGCTTCCTCTCTTTCTTGTACATCGGACAAGTCTTACTTAAGGATATATGATTCCCATCACAGTTAACGCAGCATAATGATTTAGCATCACAGTTTTCATGATGCCCGCCACACTTGGGACAAATGATGGTTTTTCCTGGACACATTTTGCGGACATGGCCCAGTTTCCAGCACTGGGAACATTGCGATACCTGATGTATATATGGTACAACTCTTACACTGATATCACAAATATTCACCGATGTGGGTAAACAGTCCCCACTAAAACAAAGTCTAATGC